>JAXIVH010000015.1:2281163-2286005 GCA_036785325.1 Urophycis tenuis | reverse complement strand
GATACAAAGCATTACCTGGGCAGTCATGTGGTTAGTCCGAGACCCTCTGGTTTCTATAAATATCTGCCTGTTAAATGTACAGTCCAAAAGCTTGGATTGTACAGCTGTACTTATTCAGTTGGTCAGATGTTTGACAAGGACACAGTTCACTTGAATTACATTAGATCTTAATTTTGAAAACGTATGAAACAACAAAAGAGTACAAGATGGGTAAAGTGAAGTGAATTGAAAACCTGTAACTGGTGCTCATTTTATCATTACATTGCAAAATGTCTGCCAGATACTCTTTTGTTGTTTCCAAGATCTGGCAACTCACACATATATTTTATTGTCACAATTTTATGTACTCACTTCTGAACCCAGTTGGTCATATAATTTGCAGAATGCTGAAAATCTGTGGGGGTGGGGGGTACATACTTCTCAGAGTGGCTGAAAATAGAAAACATCCTGAGAAATTACTGCTGAATAATCTACAGCAGGGTGTTTGCTTAAGGGCCATGGAGTTTGTTACATGGTCTCTATTAGGTACATGCTCAGGTCTCTCTCTCACACACACACACACACACACACACACACACACACACACACACACACACATACACACACACACACACACACACACACACACACACACACACACACACACACGTAAACACGTAAACTGGTAGAATAGAATATGTGTGTGGGTACAATGCATGTGTGTGTTTAATAAAGCTCAATAGACAAGATAGGAAAAGGTTAGAAAGATAGAGAAGAAAACAAAAGAAATAACCATTCATACAAAACTAAAACCAAAAGTAGGATTTGAAGGGCGAGGAAGTGCATCACCAGAGGACTCAGAGCCAGAGCTGTGACGCTGTTTTCCCTGCATCCACGACGAGTCGGACTCTGCTGAGGAGCCTCCAGACACGGAGTGTGTACTATCAAGTATGGTCCATCAAGTATGTACTATCAAGTATGGTCCATCAAGTATGTACTATCAAGTATGGTCCATCAAGTATGTACTATCAAGTATGGTCCATCAAGTATGTTCTATCAAGTATGGTCCATCAAGTATGTTCTATCAAATATGGTCCATCAAGTATGTTTTATCAAGTATGTTCTATCAAGTATGTTCTATCAAGTATGGTCCATCAAGTATGGTCCATCAAGTATGTTCAATCAAGTATGTTTTATCAAGTATGTTCTATCAAGTATGGTCCATCAAGTATGTTCTATCAAATATGGTCCATCAAGTATGTTCTATCAAGTATGTTTTATCAAGTATGTTCTATCAAGTATGGTCCATCAAGTATGTTCTATCAAATATGGTCCATCAAGTATGTTCCATCAAGTATGCACTACAGAGTCCCTTTGGGGGACGGAAAAGAAGGTCGCTGAGTTCCATCAAAAGCCACCTCAGCAGTAGCTTGTCCCCCCGCCGCCCTCCCCCCCCCCCCCCTTCCCCCACAGACCCCGGGGCCTGTCATCGCAGGGTCACGGCTGAGGACCTAATAGAGACACTACTAAAGGCCCCCTTGAGTGCAACAAGCACTCTACACACAGCGGCTGCATGTCAGGATGTGAATGTGCCCATTGTCCCCGGCCCACCAGAGCGCCCGGGGAGAGGGGAGCTCTGCCCGGCGCCCGGTCCCCCCCCCCACTGCCCTGTCGTGGGATCATGGAGAAGCCATGTAATCGTGTGAAAAACATTTTTCCGGGAGTGGGGGGGGGGGGGGTGGGGATCAGATAGTGCATCACTGCAGAGAAACAAGTCAACCGTGTTTGATGGGAGAAATGTTGCCTCCTGCTAGTTTCCAGCGAGAGCTTGTGTCGTGAAGTGACTTTAAAGTAAGAGTTAAACAACAGGAGGAACATCTAACGGTGGTTTGTGAATGTTTTGCTTTCACTTGCATCATCTGATGAGGAATCTCAAGGTGTTCCTCCATCTTCCAGTTTCCCAGTTTCTAGCCGTGTTTGAGATGCCACTGTCTTGACCAGGCCCCTTTGCAAAGGATACGTTTGATCTCAATGACAACAACCGTGGATGAACAAAGGTTCACAACGTACATACAATAAACATGACAGAGAAGTCTGGAAAGAATACATGTGATTCTCATCAGGCATTGCAATGCAAGCGGGCAAATGGACTCCAAACTATTGGGCTGATGATCTACGGTCTGCAGCGTGTCCACCACCACCACCACCACGACCTTAGCTCTTTATTTCATGCTGTCCTGCCCTGAGGCTGACTGGCAAGGGGAGGACCCCTGTATTTGATACGGGGAACCGCTTATTATGGACTGGCTGCATTGTGCCTGCTGCCAGGACGGGCCAGGGAGGGAGCCTCTGTGGTCTGTGGTCTGTGTGTGTGTGTGTGTGTGTGTGTGTGTGTGTGTGTGTGTGTGTGTGTGTGTAAACATATACGTATGCGGGTGCCAGTATAGCCTGCAATGGATTTTAAATGGTGGCCTGTGTGTTTCAGTATGTGTGTCTATGGTGATGCGTGTGTGTGGGTTTCCTTGCCACAGGGGTGTGCACTCGCGTGGGTGAGTGTGCACAGGGGTGTGCGTTCGTGTGGGTGAGTGTGCACAGGGGTGTGCATTCGTGTGGGCGAGTGCGCGCATGCACAAGTGGTTGAAATGTGACTGGTCTAAAATTAAAATCTGGGTTTTTGAAAAAATCTCTAATTAGAGAGGGAAGGTCCAAACGTCCTGTTTTAGAGAGCTGTGGCAGTGCACTCCCTTCGCCATATGTCTTCTCTCACACAAACACACACACTCGCACACACGCACGCACGCACGCACACACACACACAGGCATGCACACGCATGTACGCACACATACACATGCACACACACGCACGTACGCACACATACACAGATGCAGACGCACACACACACACACACACACACACACACACACACACACACACACACACACACACACACACACACACACACACACACACACACACACACACACATTTGGAGGAGGCTTATAGTCAATTAATCCATTCATACTGCAGTTAGTTGTGCATCATGTTGAGTTCTCCATTGTGTGGGTGTGTTGGTTCGTTAATGGTTGAATCACAGACAATTTCAGTAAGCCTGACTACCACAGAAAAATAGACCCAGTAAACAAACAGCTACCCCCCCCCCTCCCACCCCCCCCCCCCCCCCCCAGTATTAATGGTCAGGGGAAACAAAAGAACAATCTGCCAGCACACAAAACGCCGCCATAAATAGTTAAAATATTCAGAGACAACGCCTTCAAGACCTCGCAAAGCTGGAAGGTGGCAGGAGAACAGTAGAACCGACGGCTTGACCGGTTCCTCTTAATTGCTGTTACGCTCTTAATGAGGTGCTCTGGTGGAGCAGGGCTGTTCTGCGGTGTGCGCCGTGCGGTCTGTCTCCTGTTCCACGGCCGGCTCTCCCAGTGCCGCGTGCTCTCTGTTCCCAGGCACGGCATAATGCACTTCTATAAAACAAGATTGGTCCTTAAATTGCACACACCCCCCCCACTCCAAATAACCTGGGAACATTTGTGAGAGGGATTTTCACACCCTGTGAAATGCCCAGACAGCGTTTATCCAAGTAGTTTGAAAGCCTTGAAAATAGTGACTGTTGCAGCAGCATATCTTTCTCAAATGTACTTCTATATGTGTTTATGAAAGAAAGTCACAGGAAAAGATGATGGTTAGGAATATTAATGAACACAAACAATAAGAGACACTCCCATTCAATGGCTGACTGGCGCTTTGCCTACTGGGACAACTGGATGTTAAGTACAGAATGGGGACGGTCACTGGCTTTACATTCAAACAGGGAACAGTCAATGAAAAGAAGCACTCACATGCTCTCCACTAGCACGCACACATGCACTCATACCCATTCACATACACTAATGTACAAAATGCCAAAATGCCAACTACAATACTATACTAAATGTAGTCATTTGTGTGTGCGTGCGTGCGTGCGTGCGTGCGTGTGTGTGTTAGTGTGTGTGTGTGTGTGTGTGCATGCGTGCTTGTGTGTGTGACCTTGCCCTGTGTTGGGGGGGTCTATGGACTAACAGGTGCCAGTGTTGAGCATCAGGCTCAAAGTATCCAGTGTCAGGCTTTTGTTTGCTTTTTTGATTCATCCCTGCCACTGCCGCACCTAGCACAAGCTATGGAGAGTGTGTGTGTGTGTGTGTGTTCCTCCTCCCCCACCTCCTATCAACACCTTTCTCCATATAAATAAACTCTCACATTGCAGGGAAGGCTTGTGCTTCTAGAACACTCCTATTGGAATTCTCCCCGCTGATAAGACGGACGCCTGGATGTGTCGAGACGTACTCCCACGCACACGCACACGCACACACAGATGCACACAGACGCACACACACACACAGACGCTCACACACACACACACACACACACACACACACACACACACACACACACACACACACACACACACACACACACACACACACACACACACACACACACACACACACACACACAGCATCAAACCACCAACACATCTGCAGCTCTTTGGTCTACAGGCGGGTCATAAATAAGGAGTGACTCAGAGAGGATAATAACAGTCTCAGTCATCACCTCTGCTGCCAATCAAATCATTACCAAAATGGCTCAGATAAGTACAGTAAATCACAGCAATGACAGTGATCGGTTTATTTGTGTGCAGTGGGAAAATCAATATACAGTACACTATTCAGTCAAGTATGTTTTTTGCAAGGCAGCTCATCTTGATATGGTGTAAACATGAGGCATGGTACGCACCACTTAGGGCCACTCTGCGGGTTACACTAAGTAAACAGCTGTACAGCTGTGGAGACGGGGATGTGTGTGCCGCC
>JAXIVH010000015.1:2231163-2278663 GCA_036785325.1 Urophycis tenuis | reverse complement strand
CCTAAATATTTAGGTTGAGAGTTACCGAGTGTGGAGCAACTCTTGATAGAGGAGCTCGGCCACGGGGGGAGAGGGGGGGCTGGGGGGAACGGCGGCGGTGGAGAGCGGCTGATAGAGACGAAGAGAGAGAACAATAGATGGAGAGAACGAGAGAGGGATGAGAGGGAGAGGTGGCGAAGAGGAGAAGGCGAGAGGTGACAACGTCCGAGGCGCAGGGAGGCTTCAGAGTTGGCAGGAACAACAAACAGCCAAGTAATAGTTTTAATAAACAAACCCCTGCCGGGATTTCCCATGAGAGTGAGGGGCCGGGGCTGGAATGTTCACGGGGGCCAGCTGTTGTGCATTACCCAGGCAGAGAGACCGGCCCCTGGAAGCCCCAGGCCCACTGTCCCCTGGCCCTAGTCCTGGAAGCCCCGGGCCCACTGTCCCCCTGGCCCTAGTCCTGGAAGCCCCGGGCCCACTGTCCCCTGGCCCTAGTCCTGGAAGCCCCGGGCCCACTGTCCCCTGGCCCTAGTCCTGGAAGCCCCGGGCCCACTGTCCCCTGGCCTAGTCCTGGAAGCCCCGGGCCCACTGTCCCCTGGCCCTAGTCCTGGAAGCCCCGGGCCCACTGTCCCCTGGCCCTAGTCCTGGAAGCCCCGGGCCCACTGTCCCCTGGCCCTAGTCCTGGAAGCCCCGGGCCCACTGTCCCCTGGCCCTAGTCCTGGAAGCCCCGGGCCCACTGTCCCTGGCCCTAGTCTGGAAGCCCCGGGCCCACTGTCCCCTGGCCCTAGTCCTGGAAGCCCCGGGCCCAGCATGGGGAGGGAGAGGGAGAGAGGAAGGGGAAGAGAGGGCCAGAGAGGGGTGGGGGGGGGGGGGGGGGGAGGGTGGAGGGAGGGTGGAGATGGAGGGAGGGTGGAGGGGAAAGAGAGAGTGAGTGAGAGAAAGAGAGAGTGAGGGAGAGAGAGAGCACAAGAGAAAGAGAGGGGGACAGAGAGCACGCGAGAGAGAGAGAGAGAGAGAGAGAGAGAGAGAGAGAGAGAGAGAGAGAGAGAGAGAGGAGAGAGGAGAGAGAGAGACAAGACGTGGTGGGCTGTCAGACTGTCAACATTCTTCTTGATGGGGTGGGGGGTGCAGGGGTTTGGGGGGCACGTGGAGCCTCCCCCATGCCACACCTGGGTTACTGTCCCCCATCCCGGGACAGACGCAGGAATGTCAGGAATAACAGGGAATATCAACAGCTCTTCTCACATTCCACATCTGGAACTGTTGCCGCCAGCAACAGCAAGAGTGCTCGCTCAGCGCAGATGCTCGGCAAGAAAAAAAAGTGGAAGTCGTCTGCAAAAGAATAGGGGAGTACAACTCATCAGCTGAACTGGAGTCAGTCAATGGGAAGAGCCCATTGTTTTCTGTTTAGCTCTTTTGTTTAATGGAGGACCGAGGGTTGAGTTGTTCTCGTCCTTTAAACAGAGAGAGAGAGAGAGAGAGAGAGAGAGAGAGAGAGAGAGAGAGAGAGAGAGAGAGAGAGAGAGAGGAGAGAGAGGAGAGAGAGAGAATGCTAAACATGTGTAGGAAAACAAATAAAATGAAATTAGTAGGTGCACGAATGCAAGATTATCCTCAATCACCACTACCACAGGGCGCTCTCTCTCTCTCTCTCTCTCTCTCTCCTCTCTCTCTCTCTCTCTCTCTCTCTCTCTCTCTCTCTCTCTCTCTCTCTCTCTCTCTCTCTCTCTCTCTCTCTCTCTCTCTCTCTCTCCTCTCTCTCTCTCTCCTCTCTCTCTCTCTCTCTCTCTCTCTCTCTCTCTCTCTCTCTCTCTCTCTCTCTCTCCAATGTGTTCCCCAGATGTTTCACCGCTGTCTTTATTAAGCAACAAACATAAAGGCCCTATGAACGAACGACCCGCTGGCTGCCTTCACCTCTCCCAGACATGGCTCCCTATGGCAGCATAGCATAGTAGAGCGGGTCGTCCACCAACCGGAGGGTCGGCGGTTCGATCCCCTCCTTCAACCGTCCGCATGTCGAACCCCACAAGTGTACTGATTGTAAGTCGCTTTGGACAAAAGAAGTCTGCTAAACGCCCCTTCCTCTGCTTCTATTTGCGATGCTAACGCACGGCTAGCTTAAGTTAACTGAGCTCTCGTGCTGGAGCGGCGAGGTACACCAGCACACCAGGGGAACACACCCCTGCCAGTGTCCTCAGAGGCGCTGCGGCGGATCACGGGGCTACGCTAGCTAAGCTAACCGCTGGCTAAGCTACAGCCAGCGGTTTTCTCACGATAGCCTGGCTCGTGCATCCATCGCCGAAGGACAGCTTGTTTCCACCATTGAGTTGGGCTGGGTTTACATGGCGGCCCAGCACCACCACCAGCCCTCCACACAGAGGTATACACACAGAGGAATGATGGTGTAAACTGCCCCATAACAATGATGGATCAAACCAAGGAGCCCGGCCTGCCAGCCAGCATCAACGGGCCGCGCCTCCCCCAGGGACGGTGACCCCGCCGCGACTCACACCGCCTTATCTCCGCTTCCTGTGCAGACGGCGCCCGCCCGGCCTCGGCGGCTCATTAGCCCGCATGGGGAGTGGAAAGTGAGCGCGTCACGGAGAGCGTGTGCTCTCCGCAGCACAGCGGAGGGAGAGGAGGAACAAGACGAGAACAAGAAGAACAAGAAGGACAAAGGGGAAAAAAAAATGAAGAGAAAATAAAGGGCTAAATCTGTTTGGGTTTAGGTGCAGTTTGGGCCCGGGCTGAGCCGGGTCGGGGCGTGGACCACGTGCACGTGAAGGCCCGTCCATTCCAGAAAGGAACAGGAACTAGACGCAGCTCCCCTCACCGATCCACGGGTCAGATTTAAAGCGACAGCGTTGTGACAAAGAGGCCGGGCTCCATGAGGAGGAGCCGTGCAGCAGCGGGCCCTCAGCCCGGTGATGCTTCACAGAGGACCCGGCTCTCCTGCCGCTGAAACCACATCAAGATGTCCACTGCCCAGCTAACAAGACGCGTTACCTCAGCAACGCCCTTCCATGTGCTTACAACTAGGGAGCCACCAGGTCATCGCACCTGTGTGCAGTGACCTAATAGGGGGGGGGGGTGACCAAGTAGGGGGTGTGCATGTGCGTGTAGAGATAGGATGGCTAACCATTGCCATATACTTTTGTGTTGTTTATATCGAACCCATACTCCATTGCACCATTAATATAGCACAGTTCTCAACATTAAGCATATAATATTAATATAATAACATTCAAATACTAATAACAGCAGACTAAGTTCCTAGTTCCAGTGTTGGTAACATAGGCCTGTGGGCCAGTAAATGATTAGGACTTACAAAGTAATGGTCCTGTTGGGGAGCAGGCGGCCGTCCGGGCTCTCAGACAGCTCGTCCTTACTGCAGCTCACGCGTTTCCCGACCGCCGAGGTGGCGTGCGACTTGGAGCGCTCGTCCGCACAGCTGCAGCTGCTGGTGATGCTGAGGCCCGGGCACGCGCGGGACAGCCTCGAAGCGGAGCCGCACAGCAGCAGCAGCATCAGCAACAGTCGGCCCGACAGCGGGATGAGAACGCCGGGTACAAACATGTTTTTTTTTTGTATCTCACCTCACCTGCCCTCAGTCATCCATGTCCTCCCCCACCGCTGCCGAGGGCAGCAACGCAAAAATGAAAAAATAACAATAAACAAACATGAGGGCAGAAAGGAATGGCAAGTCAGAGTGACACGTTAGGGACGTCCAAGCGACACGAAGTGTGATCAACGTTCAGGCATTTTCAAATATTCACCACTCTTGATTTTCTAAAGTCCCGTTACGTCATGGCAGTCTGAGCGCACAAATCCCGGCGCTTCAGGGTCCATAAATCGTAGAAAATCGTTAATGTTGTAAATGTCTACATGCGGAGTAGGACACCGCGGGGTATGAAACGCGGTGAGATGTAAAGTAACCAACGGTGAGAGAGTTAAATGACAAGATGTGTTCATTGGGAGTGTCCCACGCGCGTATTCCGAAACCGTTATCTTTCCACGTTTCTTTGACGACTAATCCCAGTGCATTTCCATCCTCAACGACGAGATAGAGGATAAAAATGTACTTCAAAGTAGATATCAGTTATAACTTTAAGAAACTTTTTCATCTTCATCGACGCTCTTGAAAGTATCCCGTTATTCACCAAATAGGGGGTCCCGTCCAATTGTATTCATCCACGTTGGCTATGAAGGAAAAAAAAAAGTTTATCCAGCAATGTATCTATTGTTACAGAAAACAGTTGAGATGGTCTTAATCGGCTCCTGTGTAATTCCCAAGTTCTAGCGGTCGTGTCTGCTTGCCTGTCACACTCTTCAGTTACTACCCCAAGTGCGCGCATTCCGGACCAGTCTGCGGTTCCTTCCGCGTGGTCCTAGCGCGTCCCGCACAGCCCATGTAGGCCTACCTTGAAGGAGGAGGCTGAACCCAGAGGAAACACACCGACCCTGAATCAAGCTCTGTTCATGAAGAGGAACACAAAATTCTGCTTATGTTGGAGAATGTTTTCCGAATCATCACTATCCGGATTTTAATTTCAGTTCATTTCATTCCATTTACATTTCAAGTAGGTTCATGCTAATTCAATAAAGTATGCATTTTGGTGCTGTAGATTCACAGATTCACAGATTTAGTACAGACCTTTAATACTGTAGTCAAGTATTTCCTCCAAATTAACAATATCATTATTTGCATAAATAATAAAAGGAGCCAGACCAAATAAAATAACCAATTAGTACTTTCACATGAAGTAACGTATAGAGCTGATAAACAATAGTATTCTTTAGCGATTTGGATATTTGTGAACTTTCAATATTGACTTCTAGTGATAACCAACCTGGTAATGTAAAACATGTAGATAGAGTCTTATGATTTAGATGATCAAAATCGTAAAAATGTCGAGAGCCAAGCTAATACTGTAGTTTTACAGAGATACCACATTACATAAGACACATCAATGTTACAACCCACAAATAGACTTAGATAAGTTTGCTTTTCTAAATAGGCCAATATTGTGATGGGTAGGCCTATTGATTTTGTGTAAAACGAAATATGTAACATATTTTACCACATCCAGTCCTACAGACTGAGTACATACTGTAATACACAAACATGCTGATCTGGCTTATTTGCAGCCTATGGTTATGTGTGTGGATGTGTTTGGGCTGTTTACATAAAGGATGCTTCTGCCACTCCAAACCGGCTCCCTTCTCTCAGACTGGATTCTTTAAAGACGCATCGGATCTAAGTGTGGGTCACTGTGCACGATATGAAGAAAAGAAGGACCCGGAAGAAACGTTTTACTTCATATCAGCTTCTTTTTTCCCATCGGCATTTTTCCCGGTTGGCCCGATGGGCAGCACATCGCCGGACAGGGTGCAGTACGGAGGTCCTCTATCCCGACAGAATCACACACCCGTTCCTAAAACATCCCAAGGCCTCTTTTCACTCCGTGTCACTGTGTGCTTGCGTGTGTGCGTATGCGTGTGCGTAAAGTCGTTTACCAAAATACTGTAGCCTACTCCACAGATTTGTTTAAAAAAAAAAAAAAAATTGGTCGAACTTTCGAGGGGGAGGATGAAAAAAAAAAACCTCAGCGATTGAAATCTGCAGAGTATATGGAATATGAAAAGGTGAAGCTAGAAAGCTCTTGAAAGATGAATGAAAACGAAGTCCTCTTGAAAGAGGATTTCATGCAATTGATGTTGACGTGCTCTGGCGGTCCACATCCGAGCGGCAGCCGCCTCAGCGTGGCGAGCGGTGCCCGCTCGGTCGATACAATGTGAGCTGTGTGCTCCGACCCCCATAGCGGGCCTCGGTTTGTTATTCCTGTACTCGATATGTAGGCCCCTTCGCTGGGAGCGGGTTCCCAAACCCAGCACGAACTAGTGAAATCAAAACCCAAAGACGTGGATGGCGCCTGCACAGCGGTGGAACAGAGCGCTGTTTATCCGAGCTGTTAAATAAAGCTTCAAGTAGGCCTACAACGCAACCACTCCAACGTCTCTACAGGGCCGAATCTCTCATCTGGGAGCACAGTTTCCATTTTAAATGTCACGTCCCAAACTGCACATTACATCAAATTGTACTTAATGGCATCCAGACAACTTTAATGTCGTTCCAACATTCTCTCGTATGCACCCCGCAGCCCCCTCACTCCTTATGGCCAAGTAAGCAATCTCTCTCCCGTCTCCACATCTGGACCACATTTCAGGTGGGCTTAGGAAAGAGGGGGGAGATATTTCGTAGAGAAAAAGGTAGAAAGGTTGCTAAGTTAGAATATTGAAAAGTAGGCCTACATGAGATAATGTCTCGAGGAGGTTTGGTAGAGCAGACAGGAGATCTCGACAGTGGAAACAAATGAACCATTTCTTTCCCTGCAGTTGTTTATATCACGTTTTAGAATAAATAGGAATTTGAGTGCAGTCCATCATGTTAATCTAGCCCGATCTAGCTTCCCTGATTGAGGTATAGCTCTATTCTGGTCTTCAAGCCAATGGATAAACAAAGTCGAAAGGATCCAGAACATGAAGGCCTACAAAACCCAAAGGTGACGCTGGACAGCGACAGTTTTCTTTAGGATACCGCGACATCTAGTGGTGAACTTTGGCTTCGCATATTTTCGCCACGATCATTCCAAAAGTTAAAAAGCATCAACGAGATGAATCTTCTATCACATTAATTACTTCGATTACTAAACATTTCCATTACACATCCATAACACCTATGACCATGCATGTTAATTTCTATTGTGTATTTTCCCTTGGAAGAGAAAACACAATACAGTGTTTAATCCATTGATGCAGTAAAAAAACAAAGTTCTAAATCATGCACGACCATTGTGAAGCTGCTTCACAAAGACCTACATGGAATTAAACATCCATACTCACCCAAGTAGTGATCCAATAATCCATCATACATATTTCAAGTGTGGAAATGCTGCCCTCTTCTGGTTCCTGTTACACTTGTGAACATGTCAACCACAACCCTCTCATCAAGTTGATACACGAGATGTTACCTATGGCACCCCTTCACTCCCCAGCTAGGCATTGTAGTACATTATAACATTCTAAGCAAGTTTATTCATCATTTATGCAGCAGATCTCCGCAAATATTAATTATGACTTTCAGCAGAATGTAAATTTAGTGACAAATGAATGAGTGAAGAGTCCATACATCAAACCTGACAAACCATCTATTATCTATTATTGCTTTATCTTTATAGCAAACAAACCCAAGATGGCAAATGAAACTTTCTTTGACCACCCGTGCATCTCAGTAAACAACAACAACAACAACGGACTGGATGGATTGCAAACAGGCCCAGTCGAACACAAAGCCGTGTAATGTGAAACCGGAGGACTGTAACTGGCCTGTTGGGTGAAGTATGCTGCGTTGCAGCAGATACTTCCTATACGCGGGCCAAACATCCACCAGAAGGACCAGGGTCCCATGGAGTCTGGTTTGGGTTAAAGAAGAATGAAAACATGCGCGATGGCTCCGGCGTGGCCAGTGATCACACCAGTGCTGCGCAGCCGGCCCACTCATTACGCTGTCACGGGCATCGTGGTGGCGGAGCTCGGCCCCAGACTGTACTGCCTGCAGGGCCATGGGCGCGGGGAGAGACACGGCCCGTCTATCTGACATCTACTGCTGTGTATTCATGTGCACGTGAAGCCCGGAAAGATCCGTGCAGCAGTTCTACTTTGATGGAACCCGCAGAAGGTTGAGGGCCCACAGGACAATGGGAACAGCACTGCAGCAGATGGCTTCAGGTTCAAGACATACACTGACTGCACGTGGAAAGCAAATGTACAGTATTTGTAAATATACTGCATATTTCCATACATTTATATTGCATTGATGGAAAAGCAGGAAGCAAATAAATTGCCACGGATCCATCCAATAATCCCATTCAGAACCAAAATAGCCAACATCTTGTGCATGTTAGCTTTAATAAAAACAGGAATAACAGCCACTTTGATGAGACACGCCTTGTGCTGTGTGATTTTATTAAGTGTGGGTAGAAACAGCTCTGAGTATTACCATTAACAAGACAGGCATAATATAGGCAATTCACCTCCCTAAAGGTCCATCCTTTGTATAGGTTACAGATTTAAATGCTTTATAATTGAGTGTTCAATGAAATCAAAGAAACATCAAAAAATATTTATATTGCATAATTCAACATTCCCAAGTAAGCAAAAATATCTCACAATGTATTGGCAAAGAAGTAATGTTTCATTTTTTTCCTTTAACAAGATGTGCTTACAAAAGAAAATGTACACAAACCAAAATATGTGATTACAGAAATTATTTTTGTTGCAAAGAAATCGAAAAATATGAACAATGCAGGCACTTCAAATCAATGAGTTGATCTGATCTCTCACAAGTCTATCAGCCACTTACACAAAGAAAAAAAATATTCCACTCACTCGTATTCATATAATCCCAAATGCAATAAAAAGGCATGCAGACACCAGTGCACATACACACACTCACACACATCAACAAACCATTACAATTCAATGTCTGTGTACAGTACACCGTTCTGAATGGCATGGAGTTTTCACTGAAGACATTTTTGGTCCCTTATTTAAATATGAGTGGGGGGGTCAGAATGTATTCTTTAGTCATCAATTCAGATTCTTACAGCATCAAGGAACCAGACCTGCTTTGTTTCTAAGATGTTGCTGAAGGTATAATCATAGGACGTAGCTTACAATAGAGACATCCATGCATCCTTAGTCAAACAATCTATCTAGTTCCCCTGGGATGCACACCGCTTGAACAGATAACATCAAGGCTGGCGTTGGGGCAGGTGGGCAACACATTCTGGATTCGGCGGACAGGCAGGTAATATAAGAGTGACAGTTATGGCAGAATACGGTGAAAACACACAGTGACCCTGTGGAGGGGAGGGGGTGAGGAAGAGGAGGAGAAGGAGGAGGAGAAGTCACTCCCAGTCCCCCCCGGCCCAGGGTCAATTACCTCACAGCCTGGGGAGGAGACGGGAGCCCAACATGTCCAGGGGGGTGGAGGAAGGCAGGGAGGCGGTGGAGGTGGTGGATGGTGGAGGTGGAGGAGGAGGTGGTGGAGGAGGTGGAGGTGGCTCCCTCAGTGCTGAGGGGGACACGGTGGCCCTGGGGGAGGTGCCCGGGCCCTGGTACCGGCGCTCCCGGGCGTGCTTCTCACAGAACATCTCCTCTCCTGCCCAGAAGTGACCGCGCATCCTGAGGTTGAGGCCGCACTCCGTGCACGTGTAGCACTCAGGGTGGCGGAAACGGTCCTCGCCAATACGCACGACCTGCGTGCTGCAGAGAGAGAGAGAGTGAGAGAGAGACAGAGAGAGAGAGACCACCTCTAATGTCATGGGGGAACACACACGCAACAAGTATATGTCCACAAGCTACGACATGCAGCAGTGAGAAAAGAGCTGTTAGGAGGCGAACCCGTTTATTACAATTGTACGAAAATGACTTTTACGATCCTCGTGCACCGCATTACTCACGCTTAAAGTCACCCGAGGGCAAGGCGAGCCATAAATAATGTCCTTATTAGCAACAGCTACACGCTCCACACCAAACAACAGCATCATTAGGAGGGGCTGGGCCCTGGCTGGACAGGCTTACACAATGCTGGTGCCACACTTCTCACAGCTGTGGTGCTTGCTCACTCCTCCCACCGGGGGGCCTCTGCTTGGGGACGTTGGGGGAGAGGTTTCCTGGGAACCGCAGCGCAGCCTCTGTGGTGTCAAACGCATCACACAACTAATCACACACAGACCAAACAAACAGGGATCCGGTACCGTGCGCAGAAACCCTGGGTCCTTTCTACACTGTGCGGCGCGTCATTCCGAGCGGCGTCCGCATGTGTGCTGACACCGATGTTACGAGGAAAGGAAAGAAAAAGTCATCAAAAACAACAACCCGTGTTGTCTGAGTCATGGTGGGCATTTCTACACCGCTCTCAAAAAACAACGCTGTAGAAATGCTTGCCGTGGAGCGCACACACACACACACACACACACACACACACACACACACACACACACACACACACACACACACACACACACACACACACACACACACACACACACACACACACACACACACACACACACACACACACAGCTAGATTTGTCCTTTGGCGCGTGGCTGACCTTTCTCGTCGGCCTCCAGGACCTCCTGCAGCATGCGGAAGGTGTTGGACTGGCGGGGAGCCGTGCGTGACTCCTTGTTCTCCTGGATCATCTTGTACACCTCAGACTCCTTGTCAAACTTCTGCATGGCAAAGTCGGAGCTGGAACTGCTGCAAAGGGAACCCCAGAGGACCAAGAGGTGGAGAGATGAGAGGGATGAGAGGGAGGACGGCGGGACCGGAGCGTCTCCGGACGGCGGCACGCGGCTGCAGGCTGCGCCGGACAGGGAATGTGCAGCGTGGAGGTCGACGTGAGGCTTTATGTGAGGCCGCGGGAGAGGAGCCAGCGGATATGGAGGAGGAGGCTGGACCCAGATGTGTGCATTTCACCTCTGTGCATTTTGTCTGCATCAGGAATAAGGAGTGGGACTCCAGGACTGTACGCCCACTAATCACCCTATTGTATCATCAGCCTGTAAAGCGATTCATGTGGGGGGGAATTCCAACTACAGTGAGGTCACCGCCGAAGCAGCCCTGAGGCTGAACATTAAGGGGCAATCATCTCAAATGGTTGAAACAATGGAAGGTGTTGGCTGCAGCCATTGTGATAATTTCTATAATGTTCGGTGAGGTCACTGTTGTTCAATCTTTCCATATTATCCATCCCGTCAGCCCTGAAGGCAACAATAAAGCAGACAGGACATTTCTTCGACCCACTCATGGATAACCAAACCGAGCAACATTGTGCAGATATTTGAGGTTTCCATTAAATGTTCATAGCGGTCAATTGCTTGGCCACACAAACACCTACCACCCTTTTCTTGAAGCACGCATGCACACACACAAACCAACTGACCAACCTACCAAACACACACACAAACCAACTGACCAACCTACCAACTAACCACACACACACACAAACCAACTGACCAACTAACCACACACACACACACACGCACACACACGCACACAGCTTGAAGGAGGACCGCTCTGGTACTTGAAGTCTGTTCAGACCAATCACTCAATCCGAGGAGGCAAACTCATGGCAGGGCTGTGGACGTCATACGGAGCGGTTTATACCAGCTAATCAACACATTAGCAAGGGGTGGCACTCGCTTTATGAGCACATTCTCAACTCATTACTGGTGGGGAAAAAGGTATGCTTAAACGGCTCCTTCTTATGTGCTGACGTCACGTGTGTTTGCGGGTACTAAAAGAACAGAGACAGACTGTGAAACCCCTGCAGGTACACTGGGAGGCAGCACAGAACCCGGTCGGCCAGGCCCAGGTGTGGTCTCGGGTATTCATCTGAAGCCAATTGGGCAGAGGCCACACGGCTGAGCTGTCAGCTGCCATCTGTCACCTCCCTGTCTGTCATCACGCTGCAGAAAACCCATACAGCAGACATCTTGTCAAGTTGGTCTCCCGGTTGCTTTGGTGTTCCCATGGATAAAGTCATTACGCACGTCTTCTAATAATTGTCATCCATTAACTATGCTCTGGTAAGGACCCCAGTCCTTGCATCTCGGAGCATGGCTTGAAAATGAGAAGCAGAGGACAGGGACTCACGCCCCCCCCCCCCCCCACTCACTTCCACACCAGCTCAGCAGCTCCGCCCCCTTTGGCGCTGCGGTCTCCGCCCCCCTCTCTTCCCCTCCTCTGCCTCCTCACCGCATCGCAAAAACAAAAATGGAACGCCGGGTCAAATGGTCAAGAGAAAACAGAATAAAACCAATAAAAGGCGCAGCCGGAGCGATGGGGGCGAGCAGCGTTATCTGGACGGCTCCCACCAGCCGGCCCGCACTGGGACTGTGGCCACATTCCTCAGGGCAGCAGACGACACGCAGACTTTCACCCACTTCCACTCACGGAGGGGGGGGGGGGGGAATAATTTGAAACATCTCTAGAATGTCAAAGCCACAGCCACGGAGACTTCTGATAGAGATCTAGGAGAACCAGAGGTTGGTAAACGCGCCGCAAGAATCTGCTCAGACTAAACACGATACGATCGACCGTCGTCACCAGCACGGCTCCTCACAGGACCAGGACCATGAAGCCTAGAGCAGCCGATACGCCACTCCAAATGGGCTACTCCAGAAGAAAAGAGCGAGACTCACCTCACACACACACAGAGCGAGAGAGCGGGGAAACAGCACAGTTTGCAGCGCGGTGCGTTCCAGTAAGTCCCTGTGAGGGAGAACCAGTTCCCTGCTGCTCAGCACATACAACTAGAAAACATGAGCGTGTGCACGTGTCCCCTCAGAAATGCAAATCACATACACCCAACACACGCACGGTCACACACACACACACCCATACACACACACACACACACACACACACACACACAAACACAACACACCCACACCTCTTTAAACACCAGGCGAGACAGAAGGAACACCGATTTGAAAGGTGTGCCCCTCTGCTTCTGCCCATTGGCCAAAAAGTGAAAGCGGGGGCGGAAACGTGTGTCGCGTGGCATGTGATTGGTGAGAATCTCTGAGAAGGGGAGTGGATTGGGGGTGGGGTGGGGTGTTGGAGAAGTAAAACGGGGGTCTCCAGACAAGGGGGCCAATGAAGGGGAAAGGGAGAGTCAGCGGACTTGCTTTTTTGTTGTATGGTTGGGTTGGGGGGGGGGGGGGGGGGTCTGGGACGTTGGCTATTAGTACGATTGCATTTCAGATTTCAGCGGTGGATCGTACCGCTGACCCGAGGCAGCCAGAGGCCGGCTCCAGCCAAAGTCAACCTGGCTCCAGGGCTGCTCCAACAGTATGCAAACAGACCCAGAGCCAGGGTTGGGAAAACAGAGGCATACAGTTGTGATAAAATGGTGCTTAAGACTCTTGTTGCCCTATTTGGGGAAGTCAAAGTCTACAGCCCCCAGTCCCGACATCATCAGTGGAACAAAACGTGTACATGCTGCAACACAACTCACTACACCAGAAGGGGGCAAAGCAAGGACCATGGAAATAGTGTTCAATACAAAATGGTTCCATAACAGCTGGTGTTGGACGGTGTCTAGCCGAGGCAGCGTACAGCCTGGACTGATCAACACCAACACTTATATCGAGAAAAGAAAAAAAAAGCATATAGTCCAGCAGTAGGTGTACAACTCAGGGGAGGTCTGACCTGCGTCTGGGGGACACCGGGAGGTCCTGGTCCATGGGACTGTGTGGCGAATAGCGTCCGGGTGGCGTGGGGGTCCTGCTGGACACAGAGTTACTCCGGTAGTCCACGGGGGGTGAACTCCTGGGAGAGACGGAGAGAGAGAGAGAGGAGAGAGAGAGAGAGAGAGAGAGAGAGAGAGAGAGAGAGAGAGAGAAGAGAGAGAGAGAGAGAGAGAGAGGAGAAGAGAGAGAGAGAGAGAGAGAGAGAGAGAGAGAGAGAGAGAGAGAGAGAGAGAGAGAGAGAGAGAGAGAGAGAGAGGAGAGAGAGAGAGAGAGAGAGAGAGGGAGAGAGAGAGAGAGAGAGAGAGAGAGAGAGACGAGAGAGAGAGAGAGAGAGAGAGAGAGAGAGAGAGCGAGAGAGAGAGGAGAGAAGAGAGAGAGAGAGAGAGAGAGAAGAGAGGAGAGACAGGGTCAGAAGTGCAAGTAATCTGGCGACAGGGCAGTCCCTCACATCTGCGGATACTCAGAAAACAGCCCGGCAGTCTGGAGTGGAGGAACCAGTTTAGACCGCGTGAACCAGCGGTGATGAGGCCTCTCTGATGTAAATGAGTGAAAACTGAAGCGCCCCAGTGGGTGCAGCACACAGGAGCCTGTGAGGGAGCACCACCCAGGAACAGGGGTTCAACAGGTGTTGAAACAAGGCCCTGGCCCTGTAGGCCCGTGTGGGGCTCGGGGCCCGGGGCCTTCACTGAACGCCTGGGGCTTCAAGAAAACCAGGCACATGTTTGCAAATGTGAAAAGTAAAGTAAAGTAAAGTTCTTTGAAAATCTATACTGTTCTTCAAACTCTTACCATGTTCGTAAAGTAACAAGTACACAAATACAACAGATTCAACATGGAACAACATGATTTCCTCAAAGTCCCATACATCTGTGACTCAGAGAGCAGACCTCCGCCCGCTCACTTCTTGTTCAGTTTGTTTTCACTGCCGTTTCTTTGGTTCCTCTCGCCTTCTTTCCCCACCGGCATTCCAATCCGTTTAACACATTCGTTCACCACCACAGCCAGCATGAATCCACATCCCTCCATATCTCCACCATATCAGCCCATCTCAGCCATTCTGTTCTTCGCAAAGATGACAGATTACACGAGTGAGGGGAACACAGAGGCTCGCCAAAAGAGTCCAGAGACCATTCACAGAGCTGGGCCACCAACATGCTGAACCTTAGTTGAAAGCATATTTGTAAGGGGGATGCTACTTAATGATATGGGAAAAGTCTCCAGAATGAACACAGTACCTTCTACTTAATAAGAATCGGCACAGATCCTGAATCAAGC
The DNA here is from genome assembly GCA_036785325.1 of Urophycis tenuis. Taxonomy (NCBI): domain Eukaryota; kingdom Metazoa; phylum Chordata; class Actinopteri; order Gadiformes; family Phycidae; genus Urophycis; species Urophycis tenuis. The sequence goes on along the minus strand of JAXIVH010000015.1, from coordinate 2,264,080 downwards.
CCAAATGACAAGTAGGTTTGTTTCCCTGTGGCCAGTAGAGGGCGCTACATAACCATCTCCGCGGAACCCGAACGGTCCAACAGTAAACACAGAGCAGATGGATGAGGGAGAGCGTCTCACTAAACAAGAGCAGGCAAGAACCCAAGAGAACCGCGTGAAGTGAAGCTTCATCCCCGTCACCACCAAGGGTTCGAGGGTGAGGGCGGAAGGGTGAGAAGGGGTGAGCAAGTGGCGGGGGAGACGGAATTCTTTGCGAGCATACTGCTCACAGTAAAATTGACCCCAGGCACATGCACTCGCTGAAGGAAAGTGCACCTGGCATAGTTTTGAGAGCAGCCCATAATTCATCCTGTTTTTTGTTTTTTACAGCTAAAGGAACCCTGACAAAAGAAATTTGTCTTTTAACCTCCAGGTATTATATATACACTCAGACACACAAAGCAGTCGTAAGGAAGTTGGTTCGTTAAAACACACTCATAGTTTGCTTCCTATTATATTCAAATGAAAAACTTGGTGGAAAAAATGAAGCTCTTAATAAGAAAAAAGAAAAAGGGAAAAAGTTCCAGTCTGCTGGGAAAACAAAACGAGTTCTTCAGTTCAGTCCATTGCACTTCCCAACCACCCAGGAGCCAGGGGATGACTCAGAACAGCAGACTGACAGTCCGGACCCCTTCCTGCACACACACACTCTGCAGTGGCTGGCAAGAGGAGGGGGCTGCAGCCCGACATCTCCCCAGCGGCCTCTGGGAACATGGCGGGACGCGGACCCCGACCTGGGGGACCCGGGGCCCCAGCCAGTGGCACCGGTAGGGTTGACGGTTGGGATCTCCTCTGCCAGCACCCGCTTCCAATACAGTCAAACTCTCATCATCTCTGTCCTCAACAGAGTCATTTTCCCTTTAGTTTTTTTTTTTTTTTTTTGTTCTGGCGAGTGGGCAGATGGCTGGTTTGGGCCAGGGAGCCTTCAGCCAGGAAAGATCGTTGCAACTGCGCTCTCTGCAATTCGTCCTGGGATGAAAAGCCACCACAACAGCAGGCTCACAAAGTCCACATTATCCGAGTACGGATGCACAGCCATACCTCTCTCCCACGATGAACCAATATAAAAGGGCCTATATGGTTCCTTCAGAGGGGGGCCTGTTCCCGTGGAGACATGGCCCGGCTCCTGCTCCCTAGGAGTTCAAGCGGGTCTGATTAGTGGGCAGGCTATCGGGGCCTGAACGAGGTTCTGTTATCTACAGAAGACACCTGCTGCCAGGTAATTCCCCCAGATCCAGTGAAACCAGTGGTTTGGTTACAAACACAGACTCTAATCACAAAAACTAATCTACCAGACTACACAAGAATGTGATATAAACAAAGACAAAACATGCACAAGAAGAAACAGAGAAAAGAAAAACAGTCTAGGGTTAACAGGGCGTGTGCAGCTGTGAGTTAATGTGAACCAAAAAAGGCCTGTCCATCATTACCAAGAGGCCAGTCCTCAAGCAGTTTAAAATAGCAACAGCGATTTGCAATTATTGGCGACTGCCTTGGCACGCTTTACTCAGAGGAGTCTCTATGGGGAACAGAACGACAACAACAACAATCGACGTGGATCTGCGAGGCATTACATGCAGAGGTCGAGCGCAGTGCTACGCTAACATGCCTCTGGAAAACCATGCACCATGGCAGTGCCGACCATTCCCTTCACGTCGCACGCACCAGGGAACACTGGGAGGGGCTGCAGTGAGCCATTACTGTGCATCACAGTGCAAAGCGTGGAGGAGCTCTGGGGCTTCACCTCTCCCAATCTGGGCCGGTTCCTGTAGCCGACGAGGGAAGGAAGCTTTGATTAGAGCTGTGGACTGTAATCAGGAGTGGAGCTGCCCCGGGTGATTCAAGAACGGTCTCTCTGGTGCTCTCCATGCACCGACCTAAAGGAAGGCTCTGCTTCAGCAAACTTTCGACTTCTCGTTGTGTTCACTCTGCAGCCAGAGGTTTGACAACATTGTGCACGCTACGACTGACATAGCATGCCAGCTTCACCGCATAATGTATGCATGCAAAGTTGTGTTTATTTTAACTGGAGCACTTCATCAACACTCCATTTCATCTGAAGAACCCTGCATTATAAAAAACACACAAGAAAGGCAAGTCAAATATGCTAAACGCAGTGAAACACAAACAAACTCCTTGTTTAGGAGTGTCTACTTTGAAGACAGCAAACAAACAGGAAGCTGCATGAGGCGACAGGGCAGGGCAGCAGTTTCCAATCAGCTCCATCGGGAGATGTTGGGACGCAGCCAGCAGAGGAGCCTTCGGTCTGGCTCCAAGAGCCCTACTCTGCATCTTCATCACCCCGCTGCATCAATTACACCAGACAAATGAGTTCACACACACACACACACACACACACACACACACACACACACACACACACACACACACACACACACACACACACACACACACACACACACACACACACACACACACACACACACACACACACACACACCCCTCTTTTGTAGCATGGAAACTTGTGTGTGGCTAACTGCACGATGGAAATACCATTAGCGACTAGCTGCGACTCCTCTCCCCTCTGGCTACCTCCACCACTGCAGGAGTTACTACTAATCAGAGCTGTGTGCATCACTTCCCTTGTCCAGCTGAGAGCATTTCGCAGGCGGTCCTGTGCAAAGGACCAGCCTGCTTGTTATCCGGTGCCACCGCCGGACCCTGCCTTGTAATCATCCATGTGCCCAATGGTGCGCTGCTGTGTGCTCATTCTGTTTCTAATTAAAAGTACGCTAAACCTGAAAAAAAGGAACAAAAAAGCCCCAACAATGTGATGTGCAGCCGGGTGGCGCGCCATTGATATACTATATCAAATGCATATAATTAACATTCTTTACCTGTTTATGGGTTTGGATTCTAAATGGCCTTTGCCGGGAATATTGAATCCCTTCCCTAACGAGCAAGCGTGCACACACACACACACACGCACACACACACAACACAGGTTCAGCATTACAGAGATCTAAGAGGGTCTCACTGCTCACTGGGTGTGCACAGCTCCAGCTGTGTTCCTATATCCCATTAACATGGCTGCCACACTCTGTTAAGCAGGTCAACACAGAGTGGAACCCAATACCAGCAGCACAGCAGCGTACTCTGCCATGCTGCATCTCCCCCGTCCCTCCATACGCTGCAGACGTTCAGCAAGGCCGGGATGTTCAACCGTGCTGCTAATCCTTCGATGCTCTGTATTCAATTTAGAAAAGTAAGCCAGTAAATGGTTCTTTTTTTTCCAGCCAATGGCAGACATCGTCCCCCGTAATGGGGGCCTGAAAGGAACAACCATTCTTCAGGGGTATGTCATGTTTTCATATGCTGGATCCCTTCTTCTGACACGAGTGATGTCTGGAAATCCAGTGGTCGGAGAGACATGTCTACCGATGATGGATATGCTCTACCGGGGCCAGCGAATCCTTCGTAATGTATATAACCTCTGCATATACCCAGCCCCGACTGATCCAAGCTCTAGCCTTCATAATGCACTTCATGCTCCGCGTCTCGGCCCTGCAGGCTCAGACTTAACAATGTTCAATATAACATGGCTTATGGTGCCAGGGCGCATCCCCCGCCGCCCCTCTTCCTCCTCCTCCTCCACCCCCAGTTTCCAGCTCTCAGGGTGGCCACACACGCCATGAGACAGCTATTGATATGAACCATATGGAGAAGAACCGTGGGCTGCAGGGGGAACGGCCGACACATGCAGACAGCGCCACAGTGGAGACCGGAATACACCCAGAGTGGTGCCGCCATCGTCGCCATCGCCCAAGGGCTTTTTTTCACTCTCCTCCTTTGGTCGCGTCAATAACGGCCAACACGGTCAACACACAGCGTATAATCAGAAATATAATGACTGCCACAGGAATCAGCAGCCTCAGCGTTTTCTCCTCCAACCGTTTCCTCGTGTATATTTCACACCGTACTTATGTGAATGGATTGGGAATGAAGAATTTGCAACTACCCTCTCACCAGCTCCTGGGACGAGGCACTGTGAAGCCACGTTATGGGACAGGAGTGTGTGTGTGTGTGTGTGTGTGTGTGTGTGTGTGTGTGTGTGTGTGTGTGTGTGTGTGTGTGTGTGTGTGTGTGTGTGTGTGTCTGTGTGTGTGTGTGTGTGTGTGTGTGCGTCCTAGCCACTGGGCCGTCCCGGCCAGGCTGACCCATGGAGCGGTGGAACAATGCAGTAGATTCAATATACAGTTCAGCATTCCATCCCGAATGCAACGCACTGGAAGATGGGATTCAAGGCTCCCAGAGTTCCCTCCACGAGGGAATGCGTGAGGAGGAACATACTCTCGTTAGCGTCCCTACAAGGCTCTGATTGGAGCAGCATATCAAGCACATTAAGCATCTGGAGATCATCATGCTGGGGTATAATAGCTGGACTTCAGGAGACTTCAAGAGACAGTTCATTCATGATCGCCTCACTGCATGCCCCCACTTATATACAATGCATGACAATGAGAGGAAGAAAAATAAATGGGCTGGATTCTAACGTGAAACGGTTAAACATAGGCATTGAAATTCCACGTAAAACGCATAAACATGTATAATTGAAGAGAATTGCTTTCTGTTTAACCCTTCGGCTTTCAAAAGTGCCTCTCTGAAAAGGTGACATTGCTTAGTCTCAAATTGCGTAACGGATTAGGAGGCGGCAGGATCACCAGCCAGTCATTATCCTGTTGTCTGTTCAACACGCAGACACCTCCTGGACTTTCCAGCTCACTACAGCTGTCACAGCCAAAGTGGAGCAGGGCACGCCAGAAAGCACTTCACACTTCACATGTACAATGAAGAACTCAACACTTATCATTTTAAAATGTTCCTCTATCTAAAGTGTGGTATCGTAAAGTGTTTTAATGGGGTCATGTGTAATCAGTGACACTGAACCTAGAAGTGTAATTTTATCACAGTCTCAATTATGATATCTAAATACTAGCCACTACTTCATAAATATGTAGAGCTGAAGGACATTTGCAGATGTGTCAGTGATTTTTCCAGAATAAACACTGAAAACAGCAGTTATCCACACAGCTCCCCGGACAGCGTTGCATGGGATGTTGACATACCATTTAGACTGTCACAAACAGCTCCCGCTAGCGAGAAAAAAAAAAAAAAAAGACCCTGCTTTTGCAGCCAACATTCCCCTATAAAGCCACTGTGCCAAGTGTCCCCATGGGGCCACGCAGAAGGCCAGGGGTGCCCTAGTTTGCTTTCCACTCCAGGGGAAAGAAAAACAGGCACTGAGTGGGGATGAGGAGAGGCTCCTGCCTGTTTGGGGGCCGAGGTAAAAGGGCCCGGCTCTGTCCCCTCAGCAGAGCGCACTGTGAGGTCTACAGCAGCGCTGACGGCTCTGTCCCCTCAGCAGAGCGCACTGTGAGCTCTACAGCAGCGCTGACGGCTCTGTCCCCTCATCAGAGCGCACTGTGAGCTCTACAGCAGCGCTGACGGCTCTGTCCCCTCAGCAGAGCGCACTGTGAGCTCTACAGCAGCGCTGACGGCTCTGTCCCCTCAGCAGAGCGCACTGTGAGCTCTACAGCAGCGCTGACGGCTCTGTCCCCTCAGCAGAGCGCACTGTGAGCTCTACAGCAGCGCTGACGGCTCTGTCCCCTCAGCAGAGCGCACTGTGAGCTCTACAGCAGCGCTGACGGCTCTGTCCCCTCAGCAGAGCGCACTGTGAGCTCTACAGCAGCGCTGACGGCTCTGTCCCCTCAGCAGAGCGCACTGTGAGCTCTACAGCAGAGCTGACGGCTCTGTCCCCTCAGCAGAGCGCACTGTGAGCTCTACAGCAGCGCTGACGGCTCTGTCCCCTCAGCAGAGCGCACTGTGAGCTCTACAGCAGCGCTGACGGCTCTGTCCCCTCAGCAGAGCGCACTGTGAGCTCTACAGCAGCGCTGACGGCTCTGTCCCCTCAGCAGAGCGCACTGTGAGCTCTACAGCAGCGCTGACGGCTCTGTCCCCTCAGCAGAGCGCACTGTGAGCTCTACAGCAGAGCTGACGGCTCTGTCCCCTCAGCAGAGCGCACTGTGAGCTCTACAGCAGCGCTGACGGCTCTGTCCCCTCAGCAGAGCGCACTGTGAGCTCTAAAGCAGCGCTGACGGCTCTGTCCCCTCAGCAGAGCGCACTGTGTGCTCTACAGCAGCGCTGACGGCTCTGTCCCCTCAGCAGAGCACACTGTGAGCTCTACAGCAGCGCTGACAGCTCTGTCCCCTCAGCAGAGCGCACTGTGAGCTCTACAGCAGCGCTGTGAGCTTGGCCCCAGCAGGCAGGGCGCCGTGCTCCTGCCAAGCTAAACAGCAGCCCTGCGAGCGTCAGGCCTGAAATAGCCCATCACAGGGGGCCGCCGCCATTCAATCAGCTTGTGCAGATGCATTTGTTGAAGGAGAAGCAACTGTAGATATATGAAACTAATGGTTCCCTATTTCACTTTTATCTACAAACTTCACATTTAATTTGAAAAACAAAGTGATTGTTTGCCAAAGAGACTTGGTCATCAGAGACTTGAAATAGATGGGAATAATTCCAGAAGCTGTCCAGCCAAGATGCACATGTTCATGGCTGGATGGGAATTGAGTGGGTATGTGAACAGTTGACTTTTCTGACAAAAACCAAAAAACAATGTCAGTGATGTATAAGGTCAAACCCAAATGGTCAAATAAGACCATTTGGTGGCCACTGGAACCCTCTGGTCAGCACTCGCCCCACATCCACAGTCACCCAGCTGCAGCTGGCCATTGTGCATGGAGAAGGTTATTTATACAGTAACCGCCCTGTCCACTAGCACAGGATGAGGCAGCTCACAGAGGCAACCCTCAGGCACCGCAGAACCCTGCAGACGGACTAGAGAACCATCAGGAACCTCAGAGGGCATTGACTGAAATCCAAGACTCACCCCCAGGCGCTGAAGGCCCTGGTGCTGGCGGCGTACCTTGAGCAGAAGTTTGGTTCTAGCTGCTGCTCATTCCAAGAGAGATCCCCTTGTGGTGGTAGCACTGCTGATCTTATTAACACATGTTGTTGATTTAGTCTCAAACAACAAGGTAGCCTGCTGGCTCGGCCACAATACCCAGCTGGGGTTCCAGGATCTTGGAAGCTCCTGATCCTCATTTGTTCTGGAGGTGGTGGTGAGCCAATAGTCAGTCAGCAATAACACCCAGGCAGCTCATGGCAGCTCATGGCATGATAAAACAACACTACAGTGGCCAATTTTAGGCCCATTTGGAAGGCGATGATCCTCAGTTTGTTCAATTACATAATTCCCCCCCCGATCCCCCCAAAAGAAAAAAATACGAAATGCGTTAACTGTATGTTTAACCCCAGCAATGTAGTTCTGTTTTTTGTGTTTCTGTTAATTATTGACTGTTAATGTGGACACTAGTGGATGCTGTTTAACGCAGACATTTAATTTAAACTGACCTAATCTCTGCATCTATTATACTGCCCTGTGTACTGTAGGACTCTGCAGCACCAGAAATACACTTTGCTGCTCAACCCGGGAATGGACTCCCTGGGCTAGCTAGTACAAAGGAGCTGCCTGTGCTAGATCAGCCTTGGGGCATGGCGCAGGGTCTTGAAGGCTTAAGTACAGTTTTGGAATGGAAGAAGGTCCCCTGGTGTCCACCCTTGCCCCCTGAAAACCCCCCCTATTATCCCTGTCATTGCCTCGCACAACGACGGTCCTTGTGGTGCGGGGCGAGAAAAAAAAAAAACCCAACACCCTTCCTCCACAGTGCAGTGATCACAGCAGCCATTGTGGAGGGCCACTTTCTCAGGACACCCAACACCCTGGCGAATGGAGGATCCTGTTGCGCATCCCGCTCCGCTCACTTGGGGAGCCAAAAACAGGAAAGGGAGAAAAATAAGAAGAGGGCTTTTAAGAGCTTTCTAACGAGGCAGATGACCTGATGTTGCAGCACTGGGTAGCACTCTGCCAGCAACAGAGGCCCCTGTCTCAGCGAGCCCAGGCCTCAGAGGGCCGTCCTCCCGGGGCCACGCTGGTCCATGGGAGCCCGGGGCCACGCTGGTCCATGGGAGCCCGGGGCCACGCTGGTCCATGGGAGCCCCTTCCTTGCAGCCCCTCAAATCATCTGACAGGACTCCACTGACCAAGTAGCCCCTTAAGAGGCACCTCCACACTGCTGAACCAGGAGACATCCTTTGTGGAGGTCTGAACCTCCGCCGCCTCCATGGGCTGAGTGGTGAAAAGCAGGGCTGCCAAAGTAATGTCAGCAGCTAAACATGGTGGAATGGGAGAGGACACAATCTGTTTAACCTGTAGACCAACAATAAACATGTCAATGTTGAGGTCAAACGACAAAGTGTCCCTCACAAGCCACGCGTATCCTACATTGCTGTTCTGTATTCTATCAATGTTAAATAAGGACTTTGAGATAAATAATAAAAAAAGAAAGTTTGCATTGGACTGGATCGAAATGGAAGGAATGCAACGCCTCACAAGAAGTAGCACTTCGAATCCAAAACAGCAATTAAAAGTATCAAATAAAAGAAGACGGATGAGCGAGAGCCACGCTGCCCTCTGAACTCCCCGCTTCCACAAACAAGCCAAGCGCCGCGTTCAACACGGTGGCTTCCCACAGAGCGCCTCGTGGCCTCGCTGCACCACGTGGCCGCGCTGCGCTGCGTGCCGTTGGACTACCCCCCCCCCACACTGTAAAACAGAGAGGGGGCTGGGTCAGGGAGCTGGGTCAGGGTCAACACTCCTCATCCAGTGTGGAGGTGTCGGGTTTGAGCGGGACGCACTTCAAAGCATCTCGGTAACTCACTGCACCACCTCACTGCACCACCCCGCCACACGGGGGTCCTCCCAAACAGCCAGTCAGGGGCCCCCAATGCACTTAGTGGGCCCCGTCCACCCCGCTGTCCTGCAGCAACGTCTCGGCAGCAGACGCCATGCTTCTATAAATCATGTGCAATCGTTATTAGCCTTGAAAATCACTCCCAGTGGAAGAGGGGATGCTTTATTGTGCTGAAAAAGAATGCACTCTTGGCACGAAAGAGTTTTAATTAACATAATTAGTCGAGCCATTAAAAAGGAAAATAAGGATAATTTATGCTCAGTCTGAGAAAAGTTCTCTCCCAAAAAGAAATGTCCTGGAAACTTCATCAACAGGGCATGGGCACGATGAGATGGTTCTGCACATCTATTGTGAAACTACAACGAACATCTATGCACTAGCATGCCATGTCTATCCAAACAAAACGCATGAAGAGAAGTTCTTGTGAATAGGAAAACAAATAAACAAAGTTCTAGGCTACGCTGCCAATGCAACATGAAAAACGAATGGAAATGACTGTGTCTCCAAGAAATGTATACTCCTCAGGTGCTGGACATGGCAGTATTAGTACCAGCACTAGCCACGACTCAATAGTATTCATCCCATCTTTAAACAAAAAAAAGATGTCAAACCTTAAACCCATGCCCTACGAGCTCGAACCCGAGCTCGAACCCGAGCCCCTCCTAGAGGGCTGGATGAGACCACCTTCCAATAAGGGCCCATTTATTCAGCCAGAGGCAATGTCCACCCAAGTCATAAAAAAAAGTAAATGAGTGGAATTCCTGAAGCCATTTAAAAAGGTCCTGTATGTTTTTTCCTGCCCCGCCATATCCCATGTACTCCGCCGGGCCCGGACTCCAGACCAAGCGTTGAGGCATAGCTGAAATATCTCCCCGCAAACTTTCCCACAACATTTTTCCTTGTGACTTACTGAAGTCCTTCCAGACAGCCTGTCCCCCTCCGCCCGTGCTGTTGGAACAGTAAATAAGCACAGCGAGATGGAGCAGCAGCCGGCCCTTCACCCCAACCCCCCGGTCTATATTTTACCACTTGCAGGTCACCCTTCCCGCCGAGTGCACAGGGGTTATGGCTATTGTTTTGACGGAAGCCATTCATTCTTTTCCCTTGTAAGGAAAACGTTAAGCAAACTCACTAACACTGACAGATTCTTCTTAACGCTAATGTCAGTATTTCTTACAGTGACCTTTCTGTTGGTGTATTTCCTGTGATTAAGACTGAAAGGCCGCGTGTCCGGCCTTTCTATTGAAGGTGTGGACTTTACTTCCTTCAAAGGGAACCCTTAGTCGGATACCAACTGCATTATTTAAAAGGCCATCAAGATATTTGATTGCTTTCCACTGATACATAAAGTTATGACCCTATAAAGTAATATTACTTTCACCAGTACAATTACATCTGTTATCCAGTTTCCGAGGAAACTTTCCCATCAGTCCTCTTTAAAAAATATTTACTGGATGGAGTGTTACAAATACCTACGAGTGTGTACATTACCTGAAGACATTTGCCGATTTCCCTTAATGGTTCAATTTGAAATGTCTGAATCAAATTTAATGAATCATTATCATAGGGAATGCAATGGTGCAATAGCACTGGAGGGAGGGCTTTGAGACCTGTTATGATTGGTCGATGATATTCCACTTAAAACAATGGGGGACTGACCTGTGAGAGTGGTCTTGAAAATACTTGACTCCTGTCCTCTGGAGACCAGGGGCGTAGATGTATGCTACGAAGGAAAGACAAAACAGAACAATCAATCTTTCTGAAAGATGTCGGCTGGCCTGAAAACCTCATCCCATTGCCTTTGGAGTGTTTAGCTGCATTTTAAGTTTGCAGATTGAACTGTCAAACCCTACAAAAGTAGTTTAAGAGAATTTCAGATGGGCACAGAGGGAGAAAGCACGGTGAATGTTCCACATTCTGGCCTTTTGTGAGTTTTGAATGAAATCGTGGAATGTGATACCCTTTGCACATCCTTTGTTGCAACAGCACAATCCCCATGGCACCGCACTGTGTTGGTTACTCTTGTACCTATTCACTAGGGACCTGTTTTGAGTCCGGGGAGCAATTACTGCAACCCCTTTGTCCTGAACAAACAAACTGTCAGCAGTCAGCCATCCCAAAACAACTTGCAGCGACACATGGAGTGTGACAGGATGACTTAAAGATGCTTTCATGCGTTTCAGTCCTCTGTTTCAGACACTGGGCAGCCTCTTAGGAGGCAGGGTCGTCTACATCAGGGAGTTGGTTGTGTGCCATGAGGGGGTCATAGGCATGAAGGTTCTCCTTGAAACAGACCACTACATGTTTGGCAACTCCTGCCAGGACCTGTGCCAAAGGTCCAGGGTCAATCCAGATATATACAATAATCCTACTACTTAACATTGGTATTTTTTTTATTCACTGAAACTAAAAGTGCATCTCATGGCCGAATGGAGAAACCAAACAAGACCCCCATAAGGTCAGCTGACCACATGCGGTGCCTGAGTACCTCTTGGCGCTGGTTGGAGTCCTTTTGCCATCAGGGCTGGCGGGGGGCTCTGGGGAGTAGGGGGAGTAGGGCCCAGGGGACAGGGAGGTGGGGCTGGAGATGCTGTAGTCCCTGTAGTTCTGGTTCTCATCACGGGTCACCAGAAATGCTTCCTTAGTCTGCAAAAGTATGGTACAAATGTAATGACGTAACGTGAAAGTCTTGGATACAGGAAGAAAAAAGTAAACACATCTCATTGAGGTTATTCTACATACATGTTGAACATCTCACTGAGGTTATTCTACATACATGTTGAACATCTCACTGAGGTTATTCTACATGTTGAACATCTCACTGAGGTTATTCTACATACATGTTGAACATCTCACTGAGGTTATTCTACATGTTTAACATCTCACTGAGGTTATTCTACATGTTGAACATCTCACTGAGGTTATTCTACATGTTGAACATCTCACTGATGTTATTCTACATACATGTTGAACATAACATCTCACTGAGGTTATTCTACATACATGTTGAACATCTCACTGAGGTTATTCTACATGTTGAACATCTCACTGAATTTGCCCTACACACACGTACATTTTCAATGTAACAGACCCACTGCATAAACTACCACTGCTGCCATCACTGATTTATTCTTGTCCATACTCTTGCATCCCTCCCCCCTTAAACCTTGTGTTCAGATCATACAGAATCACTGTCACAGTCAAAGACAACATGATGCCGACTCCAGGTGGACAGGCCTGCGTTTTACAACTTTGAGTCAAAATCAATGTCACATTTAGTGAACAGGACTTGCATTGTAAATATGAAAACCTCTGGAGTGTCAATGACCACCAGAATCTGAATCAGAAAGATGTTTATTGCCAAGTCGGTTTGCACATATAAGCAATTTGACTTGGATGGTTGGGGCATGACAATAAACAATAGACAGTAACAATAAACAATCAACACAGCACACGATGTGTGATGTTACTGACCTGGAAGGGTCCGGTGAGCTGTTCTGGGGTAGGGGTACCATTGGTCTGTCCGGGAATGGGTCTAAACACGCAATAGATAGCAAAACAAAGTCACAAAGTCACCTGAATAGCACATGATACATAAGTGACAGGCCTAAACATGCCTCTGGGCTTATGCAACAATACAAACAGAAAAAATGATCATTTATTCAAAGAATATTCTGAACCTTGTAGTACTGCAAATACTACCATGTGTTGGTTGCTAGTCAGTTCAATATTTAATTGTAAAAAACAACACATCTTGCATTCGTTATGCATGTCCTTGTACTAAAACACCAACAGGAGCATAACGCTCCATGTGCTGGCTGTCAGAAGATCCACTGACGGCTCATTTATAAATGGAAATTTCCGTACAGAAAGAGAGTGGCTTCTTTACATCCTCAGCAGCACGCTTGTTAGCTAGGCCCCCAATTTGCCTCCATCTTTCCAGCCAGTTTACTGTGTCGTCCCTAATGAAAAACATATATTCCTTTCGCAATTCCATCTGCAAATTTTAAGGGGGGGGGGGGGGGGGGGGGACTGTGGCTTGTGAAGGAGCCAATCTAAATAAATAGTACCCCCCCACCCTATCCACCCTCCTCTGAGGGACTGAACTCCACCTGGCTCTTGACGGAGCCTGGAGCAGTGAAACATTCAGGGGGAGCCCAGCCTGTGGTCAATGGAAAGGGAGCTCCTCCTTCCATCTCGTGCCTCAGCAAGAACCCACTCTTTTCTTCACGAGTGGCCGTGAGTCGCTGACTTGGGAGGTATCGAAATGGTGGTCAACTCAAACACAAGTGCTCCGGGGTGGCCAGGTGGACAAAATGTTCATCCGGAAACAAGTGATTACACATACAATTACAACTGAGACAAGAGGACGCTGTGGTCTGAGGACGAATGGAGTCGCAGTTAACAACCCATTCTGTGTGAACCCGGCCCGTTCCTATAGGTCTGCTCTACCACTGAGATGGATGGATAGGCTCCAGGTTAAGGAACGGTCACTTACATTGAAAACCCAGAATTTAGAAATATTGGCGTTGCTATCACTAGGGAAGGAGCATTAATCTCGGGTTGAGCAACATGTCTGACAACTGTGAAACGTGTGGAAATGTCAAAACGCTTGGCTACAAGAAAACAATAATGTTCTATTGGCCAAGGAATTAAACATTAAACATCTGGCAGACAAAAAAAAAACAAAAACAAAAAACTTTGATCATTCGTATTTTCGTTGTTGGTCAAATCTGATTGCCAACACAGCAGAACACTGCAGTATTCAAAAGGAAGCTCTATTGTACAAGGAAGGCACTGTGGTGTAGCCAAGCCCAGCAGCTGGTTGAATGGCCCAGTAGCTCAAAGTCCTCTCTTTAGCAGAGAGCAATAGGATCAGAGGGGGAGCGTAGTGGTTTGGTCAACATGACATCATACAAAAGAGGTCAACCAACAATGGAGCCTAAAGAAGTGGCTTCAGACAAAGCGAGAAACATTGATGACAAGCCACTGTCGGCTTTGTCTTCTTTATGCCTTTGAACAAGTTAATTGCAGAGCAGCAAAGTGTGAGTAAAAGAGGTACTTAATGTACCAACGCATAAACTCCTTGCCACGACACCTCAGTCCAAGCATGTCCTGGTCCAGGGTAGGAGCCTGCCTCATCTGCAGAGCACTGGACTGTACGGTTGAAAAGAAACTGCTGAAAATCTATTTTCCACTGCAGCCTTCCAGGGTGCCATGGACTTCAAGACGGTGTGATTACACTTGATGACTGGCATCGCTGGAGGAGCCCGTCATCAACACTAGGAAGCTAGATTGGGAGGGGGGGGGGGGGGGGGGTTGTTGGGATGTGGCAAAGCTACAGAGTGCCATTGTGGCGGCCAGCCGGGGACTTGCCATGTTGTCTCTGGCAGGGAGGAGAGAGACATGAGGTCAGCAGGAAAATATCCACTCACATGGACCGTCCAAGAAGGACGAGTGGGAGACAGGCAGAATTAAACGATGGCCTTTAATCAAAGTGCCAGCCAAGGGAAGGTCTTTATAGAAACAAAAACTCCCGGAGTCAAAACAATGGAGTGTATTAAGATGGGGACGGTGCAGAAGCTCTGACACATCCCTGACGTCTGGCTGAACAGGTGGGGGTCAACAAGGAGGGAACGCTGCGGGGACAGAGAAACACCAGGGGGGTGGGACCCACGATACCCTGGACCACATTTACAAAATGATCGCTTGACATACATACTCTAGTTACTTTTAAGGATATCTGCATCTGCCTAGAAACTAATTATAACAGCCTATAACAGCCTGGGGTCAAACAACACTAGCATTAGCATAAGGATCACAACCATGTGATCTTTGTTAGCCATGTTTTTTTTTTTTCATATCTGCTTCACTGACTCCTGTCTTTAATTATTGCAGTGTGGGTGGAGCCTCCTCCTCAAAACCCCTCAGTCTGAAAAATACTAAACTGAAAATCAAAAGGTCACATTTATAGTTGAGAGGTCCATATATAAATAATACATGATATCCACTATTTATATTGTTTCTATAGTATTAGTATTAGTAGTATAAGTATTAGTATAGTATTAGTATTATTTCTAGAGGGAGTCATTAAGAGACTTGCGTAGGCTGTTTTCACCATGGTAAATGAATGTACTAGGCCTACTGTAGTGCCAACATTGGTTGGGAGTGAGGTCATCCATTGTTACCACTAAACGAATTCCACTTTATTATTCATTTGCATGTTGGCCTCATATTTAATTCTCCTCCCTGTCCCACAATAGTCATGCCTTAATTATTTTGTGTCATATCTTTTATCTTTTAAAATACAAAGTCATATTGGGAGGAATATTAGTATAATGTTACCCACAGAAAAGCTATGACACTACATATTTGTCTGTTAATGAAAAAACAACCCATTATTTGCAAGCTCTTTGCTAGGCTTGAGGTACAATGTTAAAGTGGTAATCTCGAGCATCTCCAAAGATTTCCATTCTATAAATGTCAGGGAAGTCACCATCTATCACCAAACGAGGGAACACGATGGTGATTGAGCCTCCGACCCACTGAAGAAAGCCCTGGCATTTGTACTATGATTGTTAGGAACTGGGTGTCTGTGGCGAAATTGCATTCAAGCCACAAGCGGCCCACAGTTAGTGGTGCGTCTTCAGGCACCCAGCCGTTGTTGCTATGCCAGGAAGGCCAAGGCTGAGCTACCGTGACAGACCTGCTCTTCACTCCATGCGTGCACAGAGGCGTAGTTGTTTTCCACCATGGGTGCTTCAAACAGAACAAAACAGCCATATTTGAGCCAATTAAATAATAAATTTAAATCGAATAAAAAATACAAATCAAATCTCATCTGAAAACAGGACACTCCAAAACATTCACTATTGGGAGTCTTGAGGCTACCTTGAGGCTTTGTCCACCCATTTATGAAAATATGTTATTTTCCCTCTAAGTTTGCAAAAAAAAACAGTGTTATAAAACTACCTTAATCAACAACTCATCCTTCCCTATCTGGACAATGTTTTAAGGCAACCTATTGCATCAACATCAACACAAACAAACCATGTTGGTTACATCCCAGCCCCCATGCTTGAAACACACACACACACACACACACACACACACACACACACACACACACACACACACACACACACACACACACACACACACACACACACACACACACACACACACACACACACACACACACACACACACACACACACACACACACACACACACACACCTCTCGACCGCCAGCTGCAGCTGTGTCTTGGAGTTCTTGATCTTGTTCTGGGCCTCCACATTCAGCATGTCTGTTGTGTTCTGCCCGTTGATCTCCAAGATGATATCGCCAGGCTGCAGGGATGCCAGCTCTGCCTTGCTGCCCCTGTTGACCTGACAGAGCAGAGGAGAATGAGCCCCAGCTGGCGCCCAGAGGAGGTGGAGCACGTGGTGCCAAGTGAAGACAGCGGAGATATGACGACGCCATGGCTTCTCAATGGCGTCAATGTGTTGCTAATGAGGGCGGACCATGAAGCAAGGTGGCTCCTAAATACCTCTTTACTTCAAAAAAGAAGGTATAATTAGTTTGAATTGCGTAATCCCTGGTAGTTAACACACTTGAGGCAGACACCCCCTCCACGCTTCACACATATGGAACCCGGTAGCTCCTGGCGACGGCGAAGGAGTTCATGACACCCTCGGAGAGAGAGGCCATTACGGAGACTTGGTGCTTTGACCTTTGCCACCAGCTACATCGTGTGTCAAAGTCACCGCCTGCACTAGAAGAAATTCCATTCTAACAGACCTGAAAATGTCACCCTAGCCTGTCCTCCGGCCATAAACACACCAACGACAATAAATTAATAAGAATGCAGTCTCTCCGACATTCCCTTAAAGAGGAAACTGGCATTCACCAATAACAACGATGCTCTACATTCCTTCATCAACAGTGTCTGTTTTTAATTGTGCCAAAAGCAGAAGATAAGTAAAAAAAAAAAAGACCACATTCCCGAGGGGAAAAGGGCCTGCATGTGGAGAGAACTCCAGTCACAGTTTCAGAGACGGGAGTGCCAGGTCTGTGGACCCACAGGAGGGCAGCTGTTGTTGCCCTGGAGACGTACAAACATGCATGCCTTTGCCAATCAGGTGTCGCCGGGTTTCACGTCAACTAAAGAACTGGTAGTTTGTATTAATGTGATCTTTTTTTTTTTGCTCCAACGTCTGTGTGCCCCCTGCCACAGCAACTGGGGGCACGCCGTCACTACTGCGTAGAGGAACGAGAGTGGGGTGTGGGTGGCATCTCTGTGCCAAGCAGCCACCTCTTCAGACGGCCCCGGGGCCAACGGAGGAGACGGGCGGGGTTGGGGGTGGGGTGGAGCATCATGCTGCATCTCCACCTGAGAGTTACAAACTTGACTCCTTTTACAAGCACTACACCTCAGTTTGCACCCCTTCTGAATCTGAATCTCAACGCCCTGGGACCTTTGAGCGCAGGCTCGGTTTGTTTAAATGCCACAAGAAAACTAGATCTTTTATCCCTGTGATGAACGGGTTTCTTTAACACCAGTGGTCAAGTGGGACAAACAACAATGTCTTGAGGTGGGTTGGCTGCTCAGTGGACTGTGCAGCATCGGTACCCTGCACACGTGTTGACATTAGGGAGCAGTGTTTGAACCCCTCCTGCCGAGGAAAAGCCCAGGACAAACTGGCGAGCCCAGGATGGGCAGTGGGCAGGTCACATTCTCTGGCACTCAAGGCTTCCTGGAGACGCTTCCTCTCCTCCAGCCCAATGTTCCCTTCCCATAGTGGCTAATCAAACAAATACAACAGCAGGCTTCAACACGCACCGACACACGTGTGTAAACATGCATACTAGCACATGCTGCACGGAGGGAAAACAAACGAGTGTGTGTGGGTGTACACACACACACACACACACACACACACAGTAACCACAACTGTAATCACAAGTTTCCTTCTAATGTATTTCACTTCCATTCCATTCGGACTAACTCGGGAGTTAAGGAAACGGTTGCGAAGCAGTGCCTGGATAAAAACACAGCGGCTGAGAGCAGACCACCAGCAGTGAAGACCTTGAGGAAGTCATTCT
Organism: Urophycis tenuis; assembly: GCA_036785325.1. Classification (NCBI taxonomy): domain Eukaryota; kingdom Metazoa; phylum Chordata; class Actinopteri; order Gadiformes; family Phycidae; genus Urophycis; species Urophycis tenuis. Next base: position 2,246,101 of record JAXIVH010000015.1, on the reverse strand, counting down.
CCCAGGACAGGTCATTACAGCCTGTCAACTTTGACCATGACAAAAAAAGGGGGATGCAGAGGTGGTAATGTGTGACAGGGTCATATCTGTGTGTGTGTGTGTGTGTGTGTGTGTGTGTGTGTGTGTGTGTGTGTGTGTGTGGTACCTTGGATACTGTGATGGCCTTCTTGAAGTCCCTGCCTCCGTAGATCCTGAAGCCCCATGGAGAAGGTCCCATTAGGTTGACCGTCAGCGCCATCGGCTCGAAGGATCTGCACACGCTCCGACAAAATCCTGGAAGGGGAAAGTCAAGGAAATAAGTAGCATTAACACAGGGACGTGTTTGTGTATGCATGCGACTTAAGCCTGCATCAGGTGGACAGGTGCAACGAGACAAGCCGTCTCTCATGCACTCAGACACTTCCACAAGCGTATGTCCTCCCGATGTGGTTTGTGTAACCACATCAAAAAGGAATGGGAGGAATCTGAAACCAGAGGCACATGACTGATATTGTAAAAGCGCTTGGAAAGCCAGCATTACATTGGAACCAAATGCCCTCTCTCGTCCAAAAGAGGCAAGCAAGAAATGGCGTTACTACCGCACACAGAAAGTCCCATTTCAGTTACTGTGCGCAGAAAAACTATAGTAATGTCCCTTATAATTACTTATATTCGAGTAATATGCTTGGCAGCACAATTTGCTTCTCTTACTTCCCTTTGAGGGTATTTTGACTGTAAATGTAGTGGACATGGACAACCCATAGAAGTTTTCCACAATAAAGCGTCGCCTCAACAGGAAGATGTCAGGGTTCTGTTGGGCTAGTATGGTTTTGTGAAATTAACTGAATGCAACTGTCAAGAACGGCATGATAATACCTTTCTAAAATGTCTAGAAATCCCACCATTTGTTCAATGGTGTAGACTTCAGACAGAATTTGAAGTGGTAATCCATGTTTCATGGTTATTTTCATGCCTGTGGATCCAGCAGACCTCCTGGAGCCCTTTGAATTAGTCCAACTATGTTTAGCTTAAGCCTCAGGCCTTAGAAAAGAGCTCCCAGATCTCCTGAAAGTGAGATAGTCTCTAGCCCATCCTGGATCTGCAAGTGCAATATATTGCAACAGCCACTGAGAGTTGAGGTTGCAGGGAAACGATGCAAAGTGGTACGCTGGTGATAATGGTGGTGGGTACACTGGCGTTTAGGTTTTCTGTAGCAGACATCCTGTGTCATTACGGGATTTATGAGTGTTGTTTATCAGATTTAGAGGTCTGGCCTGTCTCTGAGGATCATGCATACAGTTTCCATATTTAGGTTACATTAATATAGTTCCCACAATTTTATTAAATGCTGAAATGTATATCAAAAACATTTAGAGCTGAAACATCACTGTATCAATGCATTTAACAGTTTGAATTGAACTGATAATGTTCAAGGAATAGAGGTCCAAAACAGTATTGGAGGCTAAACAAAGATGTTCTCATGGGCATTCGGAGATACATGTATATCAAGACACACAGCTCCATGTGCATCACCATAGCATAGCCTTCAAATGTATATATAAATATAGACGGGATCATATAACGATTACGCCTGAATAGAATCTCTGTTGAAAGGTTTACGGAGGGAAAATGCAGTGTACAGCGGGTTTGGCAGCTGAATAACTCACAAAAATGTAAAGTATGGTGAATGAACCTAACTGTGTGACCACTACATTTGTAGAAGCCCTGTCCAAGTTGATTTTCAATCTGGGTGGAGCTGTACCATGTTATCTAGTTTACCAAGCCCCCGGCCTGGAGCATGTTGTGCATGTTTCAACATAGGAGCCTTCTTTGGACACCACACTGGAGTGACAGGCTGGATTGATTGAGGGCAAGAAAAGACAAGTGATACAAACCCTGGCTGACACATTCTCCCATTTGTCAAGGTTAGGCCCTTGTTTTTGACAGTATTTCTTGCATTGTTTTGTTCCTGGACGTTCATTATCAATACCTCACAAACATTTAATTAAAAGAAAAAAAAGTAGCTGAAATATGTTTTTTCTTCTGCGGATCCCCAACAACTCGCATGTTGTATACAAAACCCAGCAATTATTACAGACTTCTTATTGACCATGTTTATGAAACAAACAGATCTGCTCACAGATCTGTGAGCGGTTTATGCAACATTCCAATGAAACATGAAGAGTTTAAAGTTTGTTAGGGGAAACAACCGCCGCAACCTCTGGACCAAGGGCAGACGCTCCAGCCATGGCCACCACCACCAGCCCACTCACCATCCGACAGCCAACAGGGAACTACAGCCATGGCCACCACCACCAGCCCACTCACCATCCCACAGCCAACAGGGAACTACAGCCATGGCCACCACCACCAGCCCACTCACCATCCCACAGCCAACAGGGAACTACAGCCATGGCCACCACCACCAGCCCACTCACCATCCCACAGCCAACAGGGAACTACAGCCATGGCCACCACCACCAGCCCACTCACCATCCCACAGCCAACAGGGAACTACAGCCATGGCCACCACCACCAGCCCACTCACCATCCGACAGCCAACAGGGAACTACAGCCATGGCCACCACCACCAGCCCACTCACCATCCCACAGCCAACAGGGAACTACAGCCATGGCCACCAGTACCAGCCCCAGTCACCATCCCACAGCCAACAGGGAACTACAGCCATGGCCACCACCACCAGCCCCAGTCACCATCCCACAGCCAACAGGGAACTACAGCCATGGCCACCACCACCAGCCCCACTCACCATCCCACAGCCAACAGGGAACTACAACCATGGCCACCACCACCAGCCCCACTCACCATCCCACAGCCAACAGGGAACTACAGCCATGGCCACCACCACCAGCCCCACTCACCATCCCACAGCCAACAGGGAACTACAGCCATGGCCGCCACCACCAGCCCCACTCACCATCCCACAGCCAACAGGGAACTACAGCCCAAACAGTGGCCGTCTGACCCACACTCAAACCTCACTTCTAGGTCGTGGTCTGTGCCAAGCAGCATGGCTGCTGCTGCTGCTGCTGCTGGCCTCACCATTATGAGGCTGGTAATGGCCGCCGCCTGGAGAGACCAGGTCTTGCTGTGTGATAATGACCGGGTAACAGCCCCCAGAACCCAGGAGCATCCCTTTAACCCCAGTGGGGGGGCAGTTGGCCAACTAGCGGCATCATGTTACTCCTCTCTGAGGATCGTAAAGAAGTTGTCGGCTAACGGGTAATTTTGACAGGCGAGTGAAAGTAAACCGATGACCTGACACGGTCCCAACAGCCCACATGACAAGAATGAGGATACTGTGGATTCACTGAGGCTTCAAAGGTCTCTCTTGTGAACCTACTGTGAGCAGACTTCCAGTATACAGCAGTTACGCGTTACTCAACCTCATGGGCCAATAAAACAAATCCAAGAAACGCAATCACATATAAGCTTTCCGTGATGATCGCTTAGCAATAAACTGAAGCCTGGAGAGCCGTGTCGATGACATCATTGCTTGCCATGCTGAGCCAGGAGGTATCAGTCCAGCATGGCAGAGGGTCCCACACAATAGACAGGAATTGGGCCAATTAATCCCCCCTGGGAATCACTAGTCAGATACACAGGGAGGGGAAGCAGCAGTAGGAGCTGAACGATGCAACATATTGCACATTGGACCTGCACATCACACAATGATGGCAATATGTTTATTGCCATCAATTATCGCATTGATTGCTTGCTAGGTGGTTAAGTTTATGAGGTGGTCAAGGAAGATGTAGGGCCTACCAGGGGAAACGACAGCAGATATGAGACTAGTGAAAGGACTGCACAGCATTTTCCCTCAGCAACCAATCCACCCACGCACACACGTTAAGGGTTAGTTTAAGAATAACAACATAAAAATCACCTCTGCACCACCTTTGAACACCGAGTAATGCAACGTCCCTTTCTGATTGGCAGGAATTGTGCCAGATTATGTCGAATAACTATAAAATCTATTTTGAGGAGGCACTGTGATTGTGATCAGTTTAGAAAGTTTCATGTCTGCCCTCTGCACCACTTGGATACTTCCTGATACAATACCTGGTCTGAGACTGAAACTGCTTCAACTGCTATTTCATTTCAAGTGTGATCTCAGCAGAGAGAACATATGACGTGTCCACCCTACCGTGAACCACCTGCGGCCCCCAGTGGGGCGATGGTACTGAATCATCAGCTGCATTGCAGCTTGAACAGCCATTTCACTATCTGAAATTCCACTCCCTTGAGACACTGAAAGGGCCTCCGAGCAACCTTCAATCCAACACATTTACCTTCACCTTCACGTCTTTGTTGACTTGCCAAAACAAGTCTGTTGAAATATGCAAGTGCAAGTACTAAAAAGGGCCGTGTGACGATACTGTCGTCACACTGCCCTGCCTTAATGTCAACACATCTTTCACTGGAGATGAGGACTCACTTCTTCCAGAAACACCCAACAACTAACCTGCCTCATTTGTTCTGGAGGACGGACCTTCCTCGTCCGTGTTGTACGGTGGAGTAGTGAGGAGTATGGTTGAGTAGTGTTGAGTAGTGAGGAGTGCGGTTGAGTAGTGAGGAGTACTTTTGAGTAATGTGTTGAGTAGTGAGGAGTACGGTGGAGTAGTCAGGAGTACTGTTGAGTAGTGAGGAGTACTGTTGAGTAGTGAGAAATACTGTTGAGTAGTGTTCTGTTGATCAGCGGCTCCAAGTGCATCTGTTAATTGTTCTTACTTTGGTCCAACAAACGTCTTGTGAGCGTAAACACAAGTGGGGGGGCTGTCTAAATGGCTCTATGATGATAATGTATGAAGCAGATATGCTTCATGATGAAGAAGTCCAGCCCTCTTATTTCAGACGGCAAAGTCTAAACTTTTCCCTCCCAAGTACTGAGAAGAAAAAAAGAGAAAAAGAGAAGGAAACAAGAGGAATATGGCCACCAGTCTGATCCCACCCCTTCACTCCCACTCCTCCTCCGCTGAAATGAGAAACACACATCACCCTGGAGATGAAACAGGAAAGGCCGCGGTATTACCGCTCCGAGAGCAACGTGTCCAACTACAGCCTCCTCCATCCCGTCGTCTCCACACCGCTTTGAGGAGGGATATGGATGTTATCATCCTCCTCATTATGACACATCTGGAGGCCCTGGGCAGGACTTAACGGGCCTAATATGGACCACTACTCTCCCCATTCAGCGGCATGCACAAGATGTCTCTCTTTCAGATGTCAATATAAAGTAAAATCTGATGGGACCACAGCTAAATACATACTTCAGTGAACCAACTACAATGGCAACGCTGGTGTCTGGAGGAGGCTGTGCACTTTGCTCTGTTGAGTCTTAAGGACGAAGGAGCATGTACCTGCTGGACACACACCCTCTGAATAAAAAGAGAGGAATGCACTAGGGAGCCTCTCCCCTACAAGTATGACCTCAGTAACATTCACTGCATTCTCCGATCATACCTAAGAGCTCAGAGACGATCGTGATCACCAAGGTGATCAGAAACATCAGCAATAATAGTCATCATAATAAGCAGAGCAGAAAGGGTGTGGCCAGTATAGAAGTGCCGTGACTAAGACGTGAACACCCTGGGCGCCGGAGGAGGCATCATCTTGACAAGCATTGACTGAGCCATGACTTCCATGGAGCCCTGCCTTTTAACAGGGGGAGAGTGCAACGCTGTAAACAACAACAAAGTTATAGCACACTTTGCTTTCAATACTTGAATAACCACATTGTAAAAACAGAGAAACATTTGAGGTTTAGCACCATGATAGCCACAATCTAAATTCCTGTGCTGCTGAGCAACCGTGGAGGCGACAGTCAACTGGAGTGGCCGCCAGTGTGAAGCCTGGTGGGGGGGGGGGGGGTTTCCTGCTGCAATACAACAACATGGGAACACTGGCACCACTTATCTCCCTCAGCATCCTCATCTGGAGATTGTGTTACCGTGGCTCCCACCAACACAACCCTGCTCCCGGGAACCAGGCCCTTTCACCACGTCCTCCGCCTGCACCGGCACCACACAAAGGAGTGGGGGGTGGGGGGTGGGGGGGTCATCCACCTACACCACAAGTTCATCATCGCCAACATGCAAGTTCTTCAAGCATCCCATTTCACCATTTAGATGGTTCAAGTGGGTCAAGTCAAGCTCACAATTTGTGACTGCTTTCTAGTAGCAAACATGGCTCACATTGCGTGAGGCGAGAGACACTGCACTTATTCCACAAGGCCTGTGAACTAGTTTCTCAATACACAAGGGTGGTAAACTGAAGACATCTTGAGACTGTGTAGATTAAACTTGCTGATCCAACTTCCCGCACTGATCAATAAAACATTCCTCAAAGAAGAGACACCAGTCCCAAGTGAAGACATCTTGAGGGAAACGAGCTAGGAGGTAAAGCGGGGGAATCAAACAGGGATTATAATTAAACTTCAAGGCAAATGTCAAATGAGTGAAGCCAAATGTGTTGGCTAGTTTCCTATTGAGCTCTGAAAGGCCAAAGCTTTGTCGTGCTGTCCAAAATTACAGAGGTCTTTTTTTGGTGTTGGTTGAGCGGTCGAATTCTGGAAGGTCTGAAACGCAGCAACACATTTCATGGAAACAGCATAGAATGAGGAGAACAATCGGAGCAGAGAAGTGATGCATGTGGAGCACGCACATGACAGACAGCAGGGCACGATGACAATGGAGAGGTACATAAACACCAGCCATAAGGCTAGTAGTAGTAGAACATAATGTTTCACAGGACTGTTCTAGAGTAGACAACCAATGACCTACCACGAACGACCTGAACCATGAATTTATCATTTATCAATTTAGCACATTCAGGTGTGACCTCAGTGGAACAGTCACGTCTGGACAACAACACTTGACCAATGAACCAGCTTTTTAAAAGAGCTTATCACTCGCATACCAGCCATCGCTAGTATTTTCTAAGATGTAGAGGTGACCTGATGGAATGGTCACGTCTAGACTCTTGACACTGAAGAAAAATACATTCCTCAAGAACTACTGGCATGAACTTGAACCATAATGACCAACTGCATTTCGAGTATCCTCTCTGAACAAACTCTGGACTGTGGCTAAAAAGGAAGGCTGCATACCACTTTAACCCAAAGGTCTAATCTCTCTGACATGACCATAGGCCAACAAGAAGTTCTCAATTATATGCGGTGAGGAGTAACAATGCCGTCAGTCGTTGTGCTGTGACAAACTGTACGATAGGAAACATGTTTCAGACAGGCTGCAAACTTGTAGCGGGAGATGCTGCAGTGGTCAACGTCAAGTGTTTACATGGTTCCTCCACACATTTGTTACATTAGAAAATTACCTACATCAATTGGTAAAAGAAGTAACATATATAATACCAATAATACTAGTGACATGCTATCAATTCAGATATTTCAATTAATGTAGATTATGTATTCAAGTATTAAGGCAATAAAAGAAATAACCCGCTTACCTACCAAGGTGAGAACAGTAGCAGCAGAAGGACACCTGTGGGACCAACACGCTCAGAGAGCCTCCAGTCAAGGCAGCAACAGTTTAGGTCTAAAGCTGAACGCCCGCGCGGTGATAGTCTCCAAAAGTGCCCGTTACAAATTCGTCCGACAAGACTGAGTTTGTCTGTCTGTGATTCTATAACTTTTGACACTGTGCTCACACGCCGGAGGGGACGGTGGTGATTCCCTTGGTTTGCTTCGGATAGAAACGAGCGGCTGGACCACCTGCGGACCCCCTCACAGAGACGAGCTCAGTGCCACGTGCTGTTACCAAAATAAAGGCTCCACAGAGCAGCTCGGGGGAGAGTGAAGGGTGGTGGAGGTGGGTGGAGGTGGGTGGAGGCAAGGGGGAGGAGGCGGACGTCTGGGTGATAATTTACTAATTTACTGACGCGGTAGCCGAGTTTCAGTCTGTTTGCATTATACAAGTGCGCCCTCTTTACACGGTGCAGCGTATTGCACAATATGATGACGATAGATTTTTTTAAATCGTTAATTGGCTCGATTTTTTTTCGAGCTTTTTTTTTCCTCTTAAAACAATTGTAGGCAGCATTGTCGTGCCAATTCACATAAAGGGAACTTACATCAAATCAATTCTATGTCATTGTTTTAACTAAATAAATACAAATGTCGTTCTGTGGCTCTAAAAAGAATGGAAATCATGCCTAAATATTTACTTGGTTAAGAAAGCAAAACGCCTACTTGCCTATCCTGGTTCATCTATTGCTTGAATAGGCTTCTCCAATGTTTATATCTCAATGTCTAATGTATAAATACAATACATCAAATGCCTACATCTTTTTGATGTACAGTAAGCACGATGTGTAGCATTTCTGTCTCTAATTGTAGAGTAAAAAAAATCTCTCAATCAAGCCAAAGTTGTTTCATCATCACTCCATTTTTTAATAATAAAAAGTTTTTTTGAGTACCATATTTTAAACATATTTTTATTAAGCAAAATATATTATACATTCATTTGATAACAGCTAAAGTCTGTACAATCATCTTTTTTATGTCCTGGGTTTTACTCAACAATAGAATGTATAAATGGATCACTGTCAAAATGAACTTCATAATTGGCTCCCCTAGCATTACAAATGCTACACTAATTGATACTTATGGTAGAACTGATTTTCTTATTTTTATAAATACTCTTGTCAAAGTGATAATGTTAAAAGATAAGCCAGTGTGAAACAGTAGAAGCATACAGAGCATTTAAAAAACTAATATAGAAGCTAAGCTGAAAAGGTTGGCCAGAGCGTCTAAAAACATCTTAGTTGTCTAAGATAGAAAAACAATTTCAGACATTCAATTGAAAATGGCAGGTTATGGTTTACTCCTATTATACCAAAACAGCCAGTGCCATTATTTCCTTTCTGCGATACATTCAAATCACACATTCAACCCCAGTGATGTCCCAACGCAGCTCTGATCTTTGCACATGGACTTTGTCATAAAGGCAGATGCTAAAACAATACAATGAATAACTTCAAAGCGGTAATACACGCATTCACATGTCTTCTGGTTGTGGTTCTTGTGATGGTGTAAACATAGGAAGACATATTGGGCCCACTCTTAGATGTCAATGAGTTAAGTATGAGGCTGTCTAGAGACCGTCGGCATGGCGATGTGACCTCACACTCATCCAGGGCTTTTCTCAAAGATCTGAAATGCATAAGGTTAGGGAGGAGAGACATGTCACATGTCACAACATGGCACTCACTTCATCATTCACAGGCATCTGCCGTCTGGCAGTGGCACTGGTGATCAGCTGATCACAAACAAGTTCAAGTGAGGCGTTCTTGGTGATGCTGTGTTGACGCAGCGCCGTGTCAACAAGTTCCACAGGAGCTCGCTGAGGACCGGCTGGAGATCGCAAGAGAGTCACAATGCAGAAGAGTCTGCAGTGTTTGTGGCTGCATAGCTGTGGGATGACAAGACACTCTTTCCTGTGCACCTTGCCGGCTCCCCCCCCCCTCTGTTAGGCGTGTGTGAGTGGGTGTGTGGGGCACACTCAGTGGAACACACACTCAGTGGAACACACTCAGTGGAACACACAGGCCAAATGTCAACAGTTACACTCATGTGTGCACATGTACAACTTAGAAACACAGAGAGGCACACTCGCATTCCCACACACAACCAGAAGCTCTCCTTTGCTTTCTCTCTCTCACACACACACACGCACACTCACGCACACACACGCGCACACACACGCACACACTCACGCACACACTCACGCAGACACACTCACGCACACACTTATATGCATGTACAAACACGCATTACTTTTTTGCACACACACACACACACACACACATAGACACACAAACACATTCTCTCTCTCACAACCAGACACATAGCAGAAAGGTGTGGTGGGAACTCACACGTGCCCATGGCTTCGCCTCTGCTCTGGAAATGAGAGCAGGGCAGAATGTCCCTGGTCAGCGTGCAGCGTGCAGAAAAAAACGACTCAAGCAGATTTTTTAAGAGGGTGTTGGGTGACAGATGAAATGAGATGTCCAAGCAGTGCTGGTTACACCTGGGGCTGGTGCTGGTGAAAACGAGCAAGGAGACTCAACAACAGTCCTCTGGTCAGTCCAGGTGCAGTGGCTGTGTTGCGGACCAGACCCAAGTGTTATTAAACGGGTGCCACATAATTCCCTGGGAAAGTCCCGAAGGCGCGGGTCCGCTCTGACGTACCTAAGGAGACAAGAGAACAACTGCGTTTTCGACTACGGTGGAAAACGTTGTACAGTGACAACAATGAGAACCACCACTAGGGGTCAGGCTTGTGGCCGTGGACGTTCACCGTAGGACGCTCACCTACAAACCAGCCGTCGTCACATATCTCCATCACTTGTACGATGTCGCCCTCCCTCAGCTCCAGCTCATCTGTATTCTGGGGCTTGTAGTTGTACACAGCCTTGTATCTGAAGTGTTGGATAATGCAGCAAAACGTTAGCCTTTTTACTGAAAGCATGAAAGACACAACCTATTGCTTCTCAACATTGAACATTGTGTTGGCTAATGCAGAGTCAGTGTTGATGGAGACTCACGGGTGACGCTGTGCTGTGGTGGAGCCGTAGTTGTTTGGCACTTTTGGTGTTTTTGGCGATGGGCTGAAATGGGGGTGAGGCTGGGCTGAAACTCCACTCTAGAAAACATGGAAAACCTTGTGCCATGAGGAATAATGGATTACATTCATCACCTGAGTCATGGCCATTATCATGCTTCAACAACACAAGCAAGAACACAGAGTAATGCTGGGTGTCACGGGAAAAATGTCTCGGCAACAATAATTGAAAACATCTGTCAAAACAGAGTATTTTGTGATTGGTCCTGGCAGTACAAAATGCCGATTAACCAAAAAAACAATACATAACTGTAGACATTGATGAAATAACTAATAAAGCAACACAGCAGAATGTATGAGTAGGATCACCCAGCACCACGCGGTGGCGTGCATCCTTCATGTGTGTGCATGCAGTGGCTGGAGTGACGCGGTGAGGCAGACCTGCCAGGGCTCAGTGCGGCTGGGGGGGGCCCCCGCTCTGGCCCCCGGGGTCTGGCCAGCCGGGGGGAACGCTCCGCCCTGGGGGCTGCTGGGGCCGCGGGCGCCGGGGGGCCACAGGCTGTTGGTGTCTTTGGCTACAGGCGTGTACGGGGGTGAGCGTGACTGTGAGGGGACGGGCGAGGACGGCTTCATGGGGGAGTGGACTGGGCTGAGTGACGAGGGGGTGAGGGGCGAGTGAAGGGAGGGCGGTGAGAGAGGCCGAGGGGAGCGCAGCGGGCGCCCGGGGCTCTGGGGCCCGGGGGAGCCTGGGGGCAGGGGGGACCCCGGCGACAGGGGCCCCGTGGGGTAGTCGTCTGAGGCGCTTTTGGTTCGGGGCATCTTGTTGACCTGGACGTAGTTGGCAGGGAAAATGCCACACCGGCTGGTCCCTGGGATCCTGCCCTCTAGCCATTTGTCGTTGACACGGCGGGTCACACTGATCAGCTCCCCCTAGTGGACATAAACACACTCAGCAAACACTGGACAATATATAATATTATATAATATAATAAAATATAATATTCTAAAGATTGTGTTCACAAAGGCAGTCAATGCAGATTATGTGATAATTATATATTTACAAATTTTCCATTGGCATAGATTTATAGTCCATACCATCATGTGACATACTTTTTTAGACAACAATATATATCACCCGCTACATTTCCCTTACAAATGGTCTCCTACGATAAAGCAACAAACAGAAGGACCACCAAAGCAGAGCGAGCAGCCACCTTCCGGAAGGAGAGCTCCACCGGGAGGTCTGCGTTGAAGGTGTAGAGGGCCACCGCCTCGCCGTAGTCCAGCACCTGGAGGGTGGGGGTCTTGATGGGCGTGGGCTTCTCCGTGGGGGGCAGAATCTGGACCACGGAGCAGAGCATTGTGTGACAAGCAGCTCCTGGTTTACCACCGTCAGGCTAACAGGGACAAAGCCTTCGACACGTACCTCCACATAGGTGGTGGGGAAAATCCCCACTCTGCCGTGATGCTCTCCATCATACCAGTTGGAGTCCACCTGTCTGTGGATGTAGACGATGTCCCCTTTCTGCAGAGTCAGCTCCCTAAACACACACAAACACACAGAGTTACACACAGAGTTACACAGAGACACCCAGAGACATACAGAGACATACAGAGACACACAGAGACATATAGAGACACACAGAGACACACAGAGACACACAGAGACACACAGAGACATACAGAGACCGTGGCAGCACTGTGTTAGATCACAGTAATTTACTTTTTTAAATAGCGTCTTGTTTTGTATTTATGGTAGAACAAGTTACTCGTTATTTTTAAAACCATCTCCACAAGAGGGCAGTCTCTTGCATTTTGTATGCTAATTCAAGTTTTTCGACTCTTCTCTTGATAATAATTGTGTAAAGCGCCGCTGATGTTTTGATACTGTCTCATTTAATGTGCTTAAAGGAGCTGTAGGTAACATTTGACAGTTGTGAAGAGAGAGAGAACAAAAAAGTGTAGAAGAAAACAGCAAGATTTGATAATAAACAACACAAAAAATGCACCCTCACTCTCTGCTCCCTGCTTCCTTACATTTCACCATGTTCCCAAATGTGATTGACAGGAAAGATGGATTCTCGGAACAAATCAGGGAAGAGATGCCTTGATTGGTCAAACCTTTGTAGGGAGTGGTCTAAAATCTAAATAGCCTCTGAGGCAGGTGCAGTCAACTAGAAACACATGACAGCTGACCGATGGCCATGGTATTTATAATAGATTCCTCTGAAATAGTAGCTCTTCATTTTACGACAGCACCTTGCATGTGTTCATTAGAGATGTTACACGGATGAAGGGGTTGTTCACTACCACAACTCACTTGGGTGACTGTGCCTGGAAATTGAACTTGACTCTCGCCGCTTTCATCTGGATAAACAACAGAACACAAATGTTTGGTTCAGCAAGCTTTTCTAGTGAGAGAACCCACGCAGCACAGAGTAGAACAACCACTTCCAGAACAACGTTCACAGGAGCTGAGCTGTCCAGCTCAAGGCCTACAGTGTAATCAACCATACTTTACCGCTGTTATCCTGCAGGATGCAATGCACAAAGTGTAAGGTGTGTATTGTAAACAACAAACAAATTGCAGACAACAATTATTTTAATTGGTCCAGTATCCAGTCCTCTAATAGTGCTTGTTTAGCAGGATTACTATTGCAACAACACATCATCAGAAGGGTAAAACTAATCTAAACCCAGCTCACATGCCCTATTTGTTGTTCAGATTGTTGTTATGCATAAGTGTATGACAACATTACAGAAAGGATCCCTACTGAGAAATACTACTCTATTTTTAGCTGTGTTAATGTTTGTTAATATGTCTTACCAAGTCTTGCACAAGGAGAAGTCTCGCTGTGAAATCTCACAAGAGTTGAGTTGTTACAGCAAATGTCCCTATTGGCATCACAATCTCAAGCCTCCTTCAGCCAACTCTATGTCCTCAACATCAACTCTAGTCCAAAACATCAACGTCCTGCTCTGGCAAGATTTTAGAGGGACACTTCTTCTGGAGTGTCAGACAAAATAACAAAGAGACTGGAATAATGTTGTATTTATCTGGAGGGATCCCCTCCATCATGTGGTCAGACACTTCTGAGCCAGAAAACAAGCACTTTGAGAGGATGTGGATCTACAGTGGATGTGCACTGACGGGTGCCATGGCTCCATAGGGATACATCACTGCACGGCTGCACTGTGTGATGGACCAATTAAAATGTTGTCCCAATTACTCCAACATGACGGGGGGAAAAAAGGTCCAGGTTCAAGACTTCCAAAGTTATGGGATAATGGTGAGTAGATCGTACCTTCTTCTCCTCTCTTCTAGGGGGGGCGTCCATGCTGTCACCTGCAGAGGAGGGGCGCTCTACTGCAGAGAAGAGAGAAAACATCAAGTTGCTGAAGCCTAATAGAAATGTGAAGAAACACAACTATAGTTGTGTAAAACGGCCTCTCCCTGCTGCTCTGTGCGCACTTCAGCGACCACGGCCATGCTAGGTGTGTCTAGGTGTAAAGGGATGTAAACATGGGAACAGTTTGGTCATGGTGTTGCTGGAGCAGACATGTGGGCTGGCGCTAACCTAGATTGATGTCCAGGGAAAACAATTGAATGAAGTCAATCTCTAATCAGCTTTTCCGGCTCGGCTTCACTTCCTTATGCTCACTGTTTCCTCCCCGCCCCCACCCATCCTCTTTTGAACACAATTCATCTCACTTCTTCATCGCCTCCAGTCAGAGAGAGAGACAGGCACAAAGCAGTGTAATAAGTATTTATATGTCACTTTATCAAATATACATTTCTAAATTATATGAGCATGGCCATCTGCCCAGTAACTGTAAATAGTTAGAGAGAGTTTAAGGTATAATTATTGGGTAACACTATATAATAATGGTACATTAAATACCCATTACTTAACACTAGTTGAGTTCTAGTTGTGTACTCATAAAGTAATACACATTATTATATAGCATTAGCAAAGGGGTTAGGGTTTGGCTTAGGGTTAAGCTAAGGTTTCGGTATTGTAGTTCAGTTCTTGATAGTTAAAGTTTATCTGGTTAGCGGGCTAGGGTTAACCCAAACCCAATTTAATGATGTATAAATGAATACTTTAGTTAAAATTAACACCATTACCTTCTTTAGTAAACATGAATACTCTGAGTAAATGTTAATGAACAGTAAGTTAATGCATATCACAGCATAACCTAATTAATTAATCGTTAATGAATGTACTCAATGTACTTAATGAAAGTGTTACCAATAAATGTAATGTGAAAGTTATTCTCAAAACAATCAAGCTTAACTGTACATTCAGGAAGGACAGTGATTAATCACAGTTTTGGTTCACAGCTAACGCCA
>JAXIVH010000015.1:2223663-2226163 GCA_036785325.1 Urophycis tenuis | reverse complement strand
TCTAGAAAGACTGGGGAGGATTCAAGGACACAGTGGTGGACTCTAGAAGACAAGGGAGGAGGACTCTAGAATAGAGGAGAGGAGGTATTTAGGAGACATGGAAGGAAGACTAGGAGACAGGGGAGGAGGACTTTAGGAGACATGGGAGGAAGACTAGGAGACATGGGAGGAAGACTAGGAGACAGGGGAGGAGGACTCTAGGAGACAGTGAAGGAGGACACTAGGAGACAGGGGAAGAGGACTCTATGAGACAGGGAAGGAGGACACTAGGAGACAGGGAAGGAGGACACTAGGAGACAGGGGAGGAGCACTCTAGGAGACAGGGAAGGAGGACACTAGGAGACAGGGGAGGAGCACTCTAGGAGACAGGGAAGGAGGACACTAGGAGACAGGGGAGGAGCACTCTAGGAGACAGGGAAGGAGGACACTAGGAGACAGGGGAGGAGCACTCTAGGAGACAGGGGAGGAGCACTCTAGGAGACAGGGGAGGAGCACTCTAGGAGACAGGGGAGGAGGACTCTAGGAGACAGGGGAGGAGGAGAGATAGAGCAGGGCCCAGTAGAAGCTACAGTAAACCTGTGAGAAGATGTGTGTGTATGTGTGTGTGTGTGTGTGTGTGTGTGTGTGTGTGTGTGTGTGTGTGTGTGTGTGTGTGTGTGTGTGTGTGTGTGTGTGTGTGTGTGTGTGTGTGTGTGTGTGTGTGTGTGAAAACCCTACCACTAAGTGCAAATTATTAGTTCTCACACATGCCCCAACAATACCTTAAGTATTTATATATAGACACCACTTAAAGGTGTGTGTATGGGGGGTTGGATTATCTACAAAACATATATAATACAATATTTCTGGGAGACACCACATTCTCCTCATTGCCTCAGAACAGATTAATATTTTCAACATTGCAATGATATAAAACGCCACACACACAAATGAAATATATCTTCAATCACTAAACAACAGAATCTGTAAAGTATATGTAAAGCCGTTTTGAAGGAAACACTCAGACTTTGTAAAGGCACACAAAGCACAGAAGTACTTTGGTTGATCTCCCACCAGAGAGCAAATACAAGCACACAAACAAATGTAAGGACCGAATCATAAACCTAACTATTATGCATCATGAAACTTTATTTTTTGTTCTTTTTCTGTTATGTATCGTGTAACAGGTATTTGTTTTAAGTTGTATTACTCTTTATATGCCCATTTAGGAGCCCTACCTGGTGATGGTTCTCTACAGTGGTGGTCCGTCCAGGCTCAAAGTCAAATATACTCCTGGGTTTAGGGGCTCCTGCAGAGTCTATATCCTCCCTCCTGACACACGCACACACGCACACACAAACGCATGCACGCACACACGCACGCACGCACACACACACGCACACACACACACACACACACACACACAGACACACACACACACACACACAATGTCACATTAGTCACATATTGGAATCAACATTTTAAACATTTCTCTTCCACAATTTGTTTCTATGAAAACTTTTGTTTGTTCCTGAATTTCGCATACAGAATCAATAGAGTCTTATCTCATATTGGCTAGAATAAAACAATAAATAAATACATCACTAAAATGTCAATAGGCCTACCAGTCTGGCAGGGCCCCGTATGGAGTCAGTCTGAACAGGTCTGTCTTGTCTGGTTCCTTCTCTTGCTCTGGACTGCCGGACGAGTAGATCCCTGTAGAGAGCAACAAGACAACAAGCTGTACATCAAACACATCATGCTGAATCCACTGAACCAACAAACAACCAATGACCTAATGGCTGCTCACTTACGTTCTGTGACCCAGCTCTCAGACTCCATGTCAGGTTCTGTTGAGCAGACGGAACACATTAGCCTTCAGCCCAAGCACAGGAATGCTCAGGAAACCGAGACACATATAAGACTGCAACGTGGGATTCACTGCCAGACACGTCATCCCAAACAGACTTCTCGGGATAAAAAGACAAATGTTGCAGAGCCAATTTATCCCCCGACAAAGGAATCGGTATACTCGCAGACCTATAACTCTAATTCACTATAATTATTAGAGACTTGCAATTACAACATTCCAATGGCATTATTCCCTCCACTCCGGTCTTTATTTGGTAATGATAATGACCTTCACTGGGACAATGCATAACCATAGATACCTAAAGCTTGACAACATTACTTTAATCTTCGTATGAGTAATGGAAAAGTCAATTCTTCTGTATGAGCTGTAAAAGATATTCTTTTGTATAGAAAATGTAAAATGTAAAAAAAATTGTGTGGATAATTATCATTCCCCAGCATTTTCAAATGTTTTTTTTTTAAATGTGTTTTGCTAACATATTACATTAACATAACATATGATTTTGACCTTTGAAAAAATATTTAAATATAATGTCACAGCTTTACATTTCTAAAAACAGGAAGCAATCATTCAGATATTCATTGTCAACACAGGCAGAACCAAATTATAAATAGCATGAATAACAAATGGAAAAAAAATAAATAAAGG
>JAXIVH010000015.1:2216163-2218663 GCA_036785325.1 Urophycis tenuis | reverse complement strand
AACTAGATAAAAAACTATCCAACCAAACTGCCCTGAACTAAGCCAAACTAATAATCTTGTGCACATATTTTCATAAAGCCTAACACAGAGTTTATGTGGTGAGAGCATCAGAATAGGTTTCATAACAGCCAAGTCACCCATATCTGAGTCTGTACTCCTTATCAGCACCATGTTACATAAGAGCCAGGGCACTGGGTGGCGTTACCAAAGTCATTTTTGCTCAGGCCCAGTCTATAGGCCCAGTCACTTCCTATGTTATGTGCAATACAAAAGCTAAAAGGGTCAATAAAGCAGTTTGACATCTGATTTACACACTGGTGTATTGACACTGTTTGTATATGTGGATCTTGTGTAACTTAGTCTCTGACAGTCACTCCAATGATCCCAGCTTGCAAATAAAAACACCTTAACCTTGTGCATTTAATTGCTTTTTTTTTTTTTTAAATAGGCAGCCTTTCCAAATAGACATGCCCAAATACGAAACTCCCAAAGGGCAAACAAAGGAGCTTTTTTCCATTCTTACACTGCTGCCCTTCAGGCTCCAATCTAACAGCTAATGCAGAAATGTGAAAGGTGCCATCACTGTGTTAATTAAATGTAGAGAAATACATGACATAATGAAGTGGAGGCGTGTGGAGACATGAAGGACCTCACACATGTCACAGCTTTGACATGGGAACGTGAATACACAAGAATAGGTAAGTGTTTTTAACAAGGTCCCAAAACACCCACCACCCCAAAAATATGCTTAAATGTTGACTATGGTAAGTGTAGCAGTCCTCGGACCACCACGATTCTGCAGGATAAAATCTATCAATGAATTCATGAAAAACGTATGTTTGGATGTACGTAACACATGTGACAACTCTGTTGTTTTCATGCATGTTCAGAAGTAAAAGGATATCTGAGGTAGGGACTTTGTATCCATCTACCTAGTTGTTGCTTCTGCTGGATAAGAAACCAATCAACATCAAACCCTGCTTAAAAACGGATGTACACTTGGTGAGAGAGCTCCAAATTGTTTACACATTGTTAGAATGTGGTCAGTTATACAGCGCTGACATTTCAAATGGGGGCGTCCACCCAGACGTGCCTCACTGTGCCTGTATGGCTGGATTAAATATCTTACACGGAAATCCTTCCACGCTTCTGTAAATATTCCGTCCAAACACGATCCTGCCTAATAAGGGAACATCTGCGTTGATATCTGAATTCCCAGTTGAGATGACTAGATCTCCCAGGACTGTGCAGCAGATGCATTCCTGCCTGACTTGTGACTCTTTAGCAGCAGCCCAAAGCCTCCTGATCACAAACACTGCTCTTTACAATCTGGTACTGTACAATAACTTGGTACCAGGTTTCTATTCCTTACATATGTTATGAACTAAACTAAGGTCTCTTTATTCTAGAATAGTGGATTGAAACAAACATGCTCTTCTCAAATCACTGAAGACGGCTGTCATTTCCTGTAATCACTCACTCAGTAAAGAAAGGGGGATCTTCTGTGACATTTCACACAGAAGATACACAACTGTGGGGAAGAATCGAGGACACATGGAAACAGATGATTCACAGGGAGTTTCTTTCTCCAGTCGTAGGAGGGCCATTCAGTGTCAGCTTGTGTAAAACTAGACCTGATGCTCTGAATCACTGAGTACAAGTCACAGTACAAACACTGCTCAACCATAGTGGGCTCTGTCCAAACTCAGTGGACGGACCCTTTGTGAATAATTGTTGCATTGCAATACTGCGTAACGTTTCTGACCGGACACCTTGTCACAGGGGAGTTGGTTCACAGTGAATGAAGAACCGATTCTTGGTTGGAAAGTTGTGACTGCTGAGTCAGCCAGCAGCTGCACCAGCAGGTCAGTGAAGTCCACCACACCCTGGTGGTTCCTGAGAAATCAATGGGAGGCTTCCGTCCCTCTGAATAGCAGCATGCGTAAGCCTTACAAGCCTTAGTCCAGGGGAAGAATGAAAACAAGCATATGTCTGATGAGAATGACAAAGCTTTTGATCCGTCAACCTGTGGACCTCATCCTGCTCAATTCCTTTGCACTTCTGGTTCGAACGTCAACTACATTTCGTTGTCTATGTACTTGCACTCTGCACAATGACAATAAAGTTGACTCTCATCTCTCTAATCTCTAATCTGTTGTTTATTGAAGTGCAGTAGATTCAGCAGTTAGTGATGGTTATACAGATTCCATCCGGTTCTGGGCTGAGAGCTGAGAACTTCTTACATCCAGGACATTTCTGAGGATTGTTGAGTGATTTACACCATCTAGCGTCCAGTCTCCCTGTTCTACCCCCCTCAATATAGTCCAACAGCAGCGGTGCACCGTCTTAATGGGGCTTAATGGTGCTGCCCAGCGATGACCTCTCTCTGCACTGCAAGGGAAACAGAGCTGCTGCCATTGTTCTGTCTAAGAAAGAGGACCTCCAAGACAGCCGTGGGGTCAGTTTAATGAATAACTGTCAGCGTCACAGCAGCAGAAAC
>JAXIVH010000015.1:2198663-2211163 GCA_036785325.1 Urophycis tenuis | reverse complement strand
GACAGACTACAGTATGGGCTGCAGTACCAACAGCAACACATGACAGACTACAGTATGGGCTGCAGTACCAACAGCAACACATGACAGACTACAGTATGGGCTGCAGTACCAACAGCAACACATGACAGACTACAGTATGGGCTGCAGTACCAACAGCAACACATGACAGACTACAGTATGGGCTGCAGTACTTACAGCAACAAGACAGACTACAGTATGGGCTGCAGTACCAACAGCAACAAAACAGACTACAGTATGGGCTGCAGTACTCACGGCGCGGGACGATGTCTCCGTGGTGCAGCGGGAGCAAGAAATGAGGAATGAGAAGGAAGGAGGGAACGGAACACTGCTCTCCTCTCCCACTTTCTGGTTTCTTTCCGTTTCTTTGACTTACTCACCTCTCCCTCCCTCCCCCTCTCTCCCTCTCTCTCTCTCTCTCTCTCTCTCTCGCTCCCTCGCGCTTTCCCTCTCTCTCCCTCCCTTTCTTTCTCGCTCTCTCTCTCAGGCAAACAGGACGTCTTTTATCTTAAGCGAGTGTTTCAAGTTTTGAATGTTTAACTGTATTTGTGCGTAGGCGTCGTCCATGGCAGCATGTGCGCGCGCGCGTGTGTGTGTGTGTGTGTGTGTGTGTGTGTGTGTGTGTGTGTGTGTGTGTGTGTGTGTGTGTGTGTGTGCGCGTGCGTGCGTGCGTGTGCATGTGTATGGGTTCTGCAACACCCACCTCTCCATACTGGAGCTCATCTGGGAGAATACTGGGTAATAGTTTCCATCCACAGCTGGCAATAATACAGATTCCCATACAGGCGTCCTGTCGGTACCGCCCTCTAGCGTTACATAGGGAGGAAGTCGCTGTTTCCATGTGCAATCTAAATCAACAGCACAGGGCTAATTGACTGGCCGAGATAAAACGGTGATAATCCATGCAAAACCATTGAATAATAGGCCTATTGGTATTGAGTTTAGTTTAAACATGAGGAAAAAGCTGTTGCTGGACTGCTCCTAATAGACATTACATGTCTATTAGCCACACACACACACACACACACACACACACAGGGAGGAGAAAGTAGAATCAGTGTTTCCATGTTCTAGTGGAACACCAGTGATGGCCTACATATTTCCAAAGGGAAAATGGCCTCGGACGTGTGATGGTGCCTCGGCAGTGCGGTGAAGGTGATGACATCATACACACAGAGCTCGGGGAGCCCACTGGACGAGACCCCCACAGCACAGCAACTGACTCAGAAATGCGCGGGAAACTGTTCACCTTATCCAGTGGCGGGGACTGGCTTCTGGACTCGGCCTGTGTGACTCCAGTACGAGTATGGCTCTGCCCTCCAAAACAAATATTTAACATCTTGGCGGTTGAGGTATTAATCCAAACATCAACATCACGTCTGATATTCATTCCCATACACGACCAAACAGGGCTCCTCGCATTCGACAACAGAGACAGTCCAGGGTCTTGAAGCATTAGATTTCACCTTAAATACCCGGTGCTCACTGATGGAATGCAAATGATCATAATTCAACCTGTAAAAAATAGACATTCTGGAAGACTACCTTCAGGACTGAATGTTATATATGTTGGTATATTTTATATGTTTTACAGTAGCCAGTAGCCTATAAGAGAAACTGGAAGTCGAGGTTTGCAGTGGTCTATCCACAGTGTAAGCGGTACAGCACTGCCACCTAGTGGCTATAATGAATAACTGCATGAAAAGAAGGCTATTGAAGCGATACGCGATCAAGAATATTCGGCCGCAGACAATATTGATTTATCATTTTACTCAATTAAATAATGTCAAGAATTAAAGTAAAAAAATACATACACATCATATAAAAAAACAGTATCTGTATATACAGGTAATTACATAGGCTACACATTACATTAAATAAACATTACATAAAAGCGCTTTTCACATGAACAAATATATGTTCTTAAATACTTCTTTGCATATATTATTTACTTCTATACATTTCACAACCTATGTGCATTACAGACAACAACATACCAAAAGTGTTTAAAAGTAGGCCTATGTATGAAAGGTCGATGTTAACAGAGTGGGGTCAACATAGTGTTTGCTTTGCTTCAATCGCTTTTTCAGCTGAGGTACTACAATGTCTTGGCTTCACGGGGGAATGGTTCCAACATTCGTCACAGTAAGTGTAAAGTTTAAGTGTAAAGTTTAAGAGTCAAGTTGAAGTGTAAAGGCATGCCGCTGAAACGGCTTGTGTGCGTGCGCGATTCAGATTGCTTGGCGACAAAGAGGACAGGTTCCAAATTCCTGGATCACCCGGACGGTGCAGTCGTGACAGAGGCAGCGGTGACCGCAGAGCAGAGTGCTGCTGGCCGGCTGTACCAAACACGCCACGCAGTCCGCTGCGTTCTCTGAGCATGAGAAACCAGGGAGACCATAGTTAATCATCCATAGTTAATCATCCATAGTTAATCATCCATAGTTAATCATCCATAGTTAATCATCCATAGTTAATCATCCATAGTTCATCATCGTGCACATCAAGCAGAACATGCAAAAAGATGCAGTAAAGCCAAACATGTCCAATGTACATGATCGACATGTTGATTTCCCCATGCCTACCTGAATGCACTTTCTTTCTCCGATAACACACACAGTTGTGGTCGTTTGTACAGAGGTCCTCCAAGTCTGTGGACACTCTGCTGTCCCAGCCGCAGTGCCCAGTCTGCCCGTAGACGTCTGAAGACGGTCGAGGGCAGGACTTACGCGTCCACATCACTTGCCTTTTCTTGGAACCTACATATGAGAGCAGCCAAAATAAATGATGAGGAACTGGTTGCACTGCATTGTCAACTCTATAACACACACACACACACACACACACGCACACGCACACGCACACACCCGCGCACGCGCACACGCACGCACACACACACACACACACACACACACACACACACACACACACACACACATACCCAGAAGAAGAACAGCGCACGTCTCTCCGTAGATGTCGAGCATGGCCCATAGAGGTCGGCTGATGTCCACACCTTGCACCAGTTTGTATCTCTTACAGCCCGTCGTTCTACAGTAGATGGTTCCACCGTGGGACACCCAGAAGGTCACTATTGAATCCACGTAGCAGAAGTTCTCGGGTACGATGTTCGCCCAATGCCCAGGCGAATCCGTGAGGTCCGGAATGGCCATGGGGGGCGGGGGTTGCGATCTGTCACCGGGCGGTACGTTGGTGAAGCCTAAGCGGAGTGTTCCGTTCCAGCGGCCAGAACGCTTCTTCACCTGGAGAGACACCACCTCGCCGACGCGCACGGGCCGCGAGCTGAAAGCCACGCCGTAGTTAAAGGTGCACTCCTTCCTGTGGGCCAGCGTCCGCTGGCGGCCCAGGCGGAGGTGGGACCCGACAGCAGAGCCGTGGAAGGCGAGGGGGCCGAGGCAAAGGCACCCGCAGCGGTGGCTCCCCCTGTGTGAGTCTGCAGGGGACAGGAGAAGGGCACGCCATACACTTTTTAGAATACTTTTAGACTACAACATGTTTTAGAAAGGTCTGACCAGGGACTGGGGTTGCAAATTAGCCAACTGGCTAGAAAACTTTTATGTAGCCTAAACACATCTACAGACATTGTTTTGGCATTGATTGTGATATGTATGTAATAATGTGCGCTACATTGTCCCTGACAAATAAACTAATAAATAAAATACACTTCAGATATTTTTTACCGTGCACGCCATACACTTCAGATGTTAATTACCGTGGCCAACTCGAAGCACGCTCTCCGAGTGGAAAACAAAAGCGAAACAAGCCACTAATCTTTCGTGACACATTTTAAGAATGTGTAAATAAGGGCTGATATCTTCTTTAGCTAGGCTCTCCTGATCAAAGTTCAGACATGCATAGGCAACCAGTTTGTATTAAATTAAATTGAACCATTGGCTATAGTTCCTCACGACACCTTTGCGCACGATTGTAATTAAGCAGGTTAACCAACTTAGCACTCACACGGAAATAAATAAACATGCACAAAACTGTCATTTACTAGCCATGTTGTTTGTATAATGTATCTACTTGTATTCGTATTACCTTTAAAACATGTCACTAGATCAAGTAGCAGTTAAATTAACATTTGTCCCTGAGATTACAAATGATTGTAGGCTGAATGATTCCTCAAATTACTTGGCATTTAAAGGCAGAATATACCGTTTATTCAAAAATGTGCAAAGTTTATTTAAATATAAATGCATTTCTAATAAACTTTACAAATTGCTGATAGCTCATATAGCTCAAATTAAATCAAATCAGGAATTTGGATTGGAAGTTAATTACATATGCATTCATTCTATGGAGAGATATTATAGAGAGAGATTTAGGTAAGTAGAACATGTAGCCTTATGATTTTATGAAGTTATTTCCATTTTTGAATTGAAATTTGAATTTGAATATCAGTTATCAACAATTTTTTTTAAAGTGTATTAGACATGTATATATATTCAAATAAACTTTCCATTTCAGAACATCCGGTATGTTTTGTCTTTGCCAAGTAAATTTGAGGAAACATCAAGCCTACAATCAGTTACAATCAGAGTTGCATTTAAAGGTACAAGCAGCCTATACAAAATACAGATGTAGGAATGAATAGAAAAGGTATATTTACCACAGTTTTCTTGAAGAGGCATCTTCAAGAGGCACACGTACAGGTCTTCATGAAATCGAGTTCCTGATATTAACACTCAACTGTTCGAATTCAAGGAAATCGACCATGTGATGAAAACATTGAGGCTGAGGAACACGTGGGAGGGCCGGAGGGAGGGACCTGGAAAAGTACAGGTCAACTTGACACTCTTTAAAGTCGGAATTGTGCATTGAACCTCACAATAATGATCTGTATTTCTTAGGTTCTTGTGTCTCTTTATTTTTAAATTACAAACATGTGAAGAAGAAGAAGAAGAAGGTTACAGACATAGGTTACAACATAGGTTACAGACATCTGGAAGCAGTGCACTTTGTTGATGTCTCGCTTTTTTGCTTTCAGTTTCACAGCGCAGCACGTGCTAAGGATTCTGTCCCAACAGCAGGTGACTTCATCGTGTTTTTCCATGGACAACGTTGTATGAAGGAAGTAGGCTACATAGTAGGATAAAGGATCGTTGAATGACGCCATGCCTTTAAAAGATAAGCGTATGCCTATGGGCTAAGCAAGCAGGCTAGGCTATATACTGTAAAATACTATAAACTAGTGCACACCAAGCGTGAGGCGCTGATCACTGGAGCACCCAAAAGCAGACGCGTGGCACACTCACGACGATCATACATGTGTTGATTGTTGATCGTATGCACACGATCGCTAAGTTGCAGGTCAACATTTATTCATTCATGTTTTAACCGTTGACATTCAATTGCGCAGGGGAAACGAGGACAAACAGTGAGGTCATGGTCTCGTGCTCGTGGGCCGTCCGGAGGTCGTGTTTAGGAGCTGTTGGAAAATTACCGCCTGGCTGATGCTTTACTAGTCTCACTGCCAGAGAAAGTCCCTAAAATGCCCATGCTTGTTTGCGCAATCACTGTAAAGGTACACACCCCGCCCAACGCACCCTCCCGCTTACCAGAAACATAGACATTTAAACCACACGATTTCATCACAGTTAAAATTTATTTCAGTGAAATACATTTTAGAAACACTATCTATTTGAATGTTTCTCAGTGGGTCTACGGTTTACATTTACTTTAGCAGACACTTTTATCCAAAGCAATACGAAGAACGACGAAGTAGGCCTAGCTACATGTCAGAGGAAGGTGAAACAATGAAACAATGCTGTTCATCCAGTAGCCTCAGTAAGTCACCTGGACAAGTTTCAACCATTCCAATTGCTAGGTTAACTTTGATAGTATACAACATCTCTGGCTGAGTTATGTTTTTTTTTATCTCAATTTCCCACAGGTAGGCCTATGCTGTGATTTCTCATAACACTGTATTTATTCATCTTAAATAATTAAACAAGCACTTGGCAATGACTGGAAGGCATTTTTTATAATAATAAATTCAAATTTTCTTTTTTTTATTAAACAGAAAATACAAATATATTTTTTTGATTGAGGAATAAACTATATTAAATAATGATTTCTAATCTGCACATTGAAAAGATTTGCAGAACCGATCCCATGACCTCCTCTTTTAGCTCAGACATTAGCTTGTCTTACACAATTTGAAGCTGCATGCCTCTTGCTTGGACAGAGAGCTACTGTGTGTGTGTGTGTGTGTGTGTGTGTGTGTGTGTGTGTGTGTGTGTGTGTGTGTGTGTGTTTTGGACATGTGTGTCATCTGGAGTAATTGAGGCTGGCCAAGCGTCACCTCCACCACACAACACTTGCTCAGCAATGGCAGGCCATCAAAATCCAACTCGTTCCCACTCCACCTGTTCAAAACACAATTAATCTGCTGCCGTCCAATAACAGGCCAGGCCCTAGAAGCAGGGCCAATAGAATCACATTAAAGCTGAGGGACACTGACCAATCCCGGGCCATATTCTAATGGGGCCTGGGCCGCTTATCTTTATCAAGGTGCCACTTCATTTTCAAGATAGGTCTTATTCATGACTCTTGCAGAGAGAGCGTGCAGGAGGTTGTCCGTCTCGAGGAGCTATACTGTACAACTTCATCCACTGTGCGTTCCAGCTGAAGGATGGACTAATGGAGTAATCCCATGGCGCGCTATGGCTGGGAATACAGCTGAATGGAACGCGTGAGAAGAGGACTCTAGCAGATTGCTCCCCTTTGTTTATTCAGCATCTCATGCTGGCAGCACCAGGACATAGGGAGCGTTTTGTAAAGAGGACAGGTCCATCCAAACCTGTCATCTTACACATTAGATTACCCAAGGAGCGCAGTGGCAGTGCTGTCCCCCTGTCATACCCAGTGGCTACCCGCGACTTACCTGGCTTGCAGTTAAATCTTTCCCTCCTCTATTCCTGACTGGGAACTTACTGGACAGTGTTGTGTAGCAGAAGCGGTTTTCCATGGATCCAAACATCCAGGGCTCTTTCCTGTTCAACAACAGCCTGAACCACTTCCCCTCGGACCTCAAGGCCCCGGTGTGCCAGTACTCGGTGCCCAACTCCTTCTACAAGCTCAGCCCGGGCCTCAGCAGCCAGCTGCCAGCGGGGACGCCCCACGGCATCAGCGACATCCTCAGCCGCTCCATGATGGCGGTGAGCTCCCCGGGCGCCGCCCCCAGCAGCCTGCTGTCCGGGTACTCGGCCATGGGCGGCTTCGGCCACGCGGCGGCCGTCAGCGGCACGGGGATGTACTACAACCCAGACTGCAACCCCACCTCCATGGGGGGCTTCCCCAAGCCGGCGGGCGCCCAGTGCCCCGCGAAGAGCCGCAGCTGCTGGGCGGAGGGCGGCTACGACTGGAGGGGCGGCAGGCAGCAGTGCAGCAGCAGTGAGTTGGGACGGCTGTGCTCCTCCTGTGACCGGGGGACCACTTTGTGGTCCGTTCTGAGGACAAAATGTGGCTTGTTTCGGTTTTACCGGTCAAATGTGTTTTCTGACTACATTGACAAAATATTTTTAGAATGTACTTTATTGCCAAAAATTAATTAATTATCACCCCTCCCAAAAAACATAACCTCATTGTATTATGAGCATGACTGCCTTTTCACTGTATCATGTAATACAGTTATAATATAGTAATAAATAATAATATAAATAATATAGTTTTTTTGTAGCTACTTTCTATTATATTTATTATATTTTATAAAATGTATAACATTTACTGTATGTAGCATAGAAGCAAATTTCTAATAAACTTCTAATAATTTTTCATTAGAAGGTTACATATTTAAATTAAATATGTAACCCCCCTCCTATACTAATAAATACATGCAAACATGAATTTGGTGTTATTATTGCCAACATGTTATTATGGCCCAGAAAAAAAGTAAACAGAAATGCTCCAATAAAATTTTGACAAAATGTTATTGGAGATAACATTTTGACAATTTCACTGTATTTTTCTGTATTAGTACAGGTTTTTAATTTGGTAATAATTTAACCTTCAAATAATGTTTTCACAACTGCATTTACCTATATAAACATAGTGATTTTTATTTTAACTTAACTTTGTCTATCTCTTGTTTCTAAATTGTAGCACTTGAAGCAGTTTGCTTGTTTGATGAGTTGTATCTCCTCGCATGATTTAGTAATTTCTGGGTTGTATCTTTATGGTTGAGTGCAGAAATCGTAAGTCGCGTAGGTTAAGATGGTTGCCTAAAGCTAAATAAATGCAAAGTAATCTAAAAGGTTCTTATGCATCACATTCCAGACAACGTGTCTCTGGGAGAAATGGCAGCCAGAAAGAAACACACCCGGCCCACATTCAGCGGCCATCAGATCTTTGCCCTGGAGAAGACCTTCGAACAGACCAAATACCTGGCGGGGCCCGAGAGGGCCAGGCTGGCCTACTCCCTGGGCATGACGGAGTCACAAGTCAAGGTATGTTGGGGCCTGGCCCACCTCTTATGATCCCGCATGACAATTATATACTTTATGATCTGCTGTCGCTTAGCGCATAGCTCACCGCACTGCTGCAGTGGAACATGAGTGGGTATGTTAGATCAATGCTGGACTCAACATTTAAATACTACAAAACATGGTTTGAGTAAAGGAACAACACCTCAACACAGGTGTGGGTTCTTAACTCGTGTATGTTCTCAACTCATGTGTGTGTTCTCAACTCACGTGTGGGTTCTCAACTCACGCGTGTTCTCAACTCACGTGTTGGGTTCTCAACTCACGTGTGTGTTCTCAACTCACGTGTGTGTTCTCAACACGTGTGTTCTCAACTAATGTGTGTGTTCTCAACTCACGTGTGTTTTCTCAACTCACGTGTGTGTTCTCAACTCATGTGTGTGTTCTCAACTCACGTGTGTTCTCAACTCACGTGTGTGGGTTCTCAACTCACGTGTGGGTTCTCAAACCACAGGTGTGGTTCCAGAACCGGCGCACCAAGTGGAGGAAGAAGAGTGCATCGGAGCCCAGCTCCACGCAGGCGTGTGGAGGGGGTCCGGGGGGCGGCGAGGCCTCAGACAATGAGGTGGAGGACGAGGAGTACAACAGACCCCTGGACCCCGACTCCGACGACGAGAAGATACGACTGCTGCTTCGCAAGCACCGCAGGGCCTTCTCCGTACTGCGGCTCGGACCTCACCATGTCTGACACCACACACACACGCACACACACACACACGCACACACACACACACACACACACACACACACACACACACACACACACACACACACACACAGTCACACTCACACTCACACTCACACTCTCACACACAGACACACACACACTCGCACACGCACACGCACACGCACACGCACACGCACACACTCACACTCACACACACACACACACACACACACACACACACACACACACACACACACACACACACACACACTTACAGCAGACATGCATGTTGTTACAAAGGGGAAGGCAAAATATAGAAACAAATGAAATGCTATCTGTTATCAATGGGCAATGAAGCATGTTCAGACAGAGGGTTTGCTCAAACACATTTGGAGACCTGGTAAGTGACACGGTTACTGAATAAGGGTGGGAAAAATTAGGATGAATATGACATCTCTTCGGGGATTATATATCTGATGCTTCCATCATACCTTAAAACGACAATAAGAATAAGTATTTTGTAAAAAAACAAATGATAATAATTATAATAACAAATTGAAACCCATCCTAGAACCGCATGATGCTTTTCATTATCAAGATGAAAGCTTGAGTTCAACATTTGCTGTTTAGTTTGTATCTATTGAAAGCATCTCAAATCCTTACGTCTTACTGAGTTCAAACAGCCATAATAACGTGTTGGGCTATAAATAAAGACTGCTTCAACAATGAAAGTGCCAGTGTATTTCATAGCATCACACGGATGTCACAAATACAAAACCATTCGGCCTATTTGTTTCCAACCCTTTGTTCTAGTACCAAACTATGAGCAGACATTTATACCAAAACAATACAATATAATTATTACACTTGGTGAAATCACCAGGAGCAATGTGCACAGTGTCCTGGCAGTCACAGGATCGCTTCGTCCAGCCGGACGCAGAGGCTGTAGAGACAGAGGCTGTAGAGAAAGAGGCTGTAGAGACAGAGGCTGTAGAGACAGAGGCTGTAAAGACAGAGGCTATAGAGACAGAGGCTGTAAAGACAGAGGCTGTAAAGACAGAGGCTGTAGAGACAGAGGCTGTAAAGACAGAGGCTGTAAAGACAGAGGCTGTAAAGACAGAGGCTGTAGAGACAGAGGCTGTAGAGACAGAGGCTGTAAAGACAGAGGCTGTAGAGACAGAGCCGTCAGAGAGGGGCGATACCGCAGCGTAACTCCGGAAGAGCTTTACGACCATCAATCACCCGGAGACGTGTGGGAAATGTTTATCAGTGTTGTTGCTGATAACACAGAGTTGTGATGGCCGTAGACAATCTGATTCATATATTTCACAACTCAAACAGGAGCTCACGGGACGTTTCAGCTGCTGGGTGGAAATAGCTTCATAATAATGTATTAATCCACAAACGCTGGCAGAATAAGGTATTTGCTATTGACCTAATTGAGTAGAATTACTAAGTGCTATATAACATTTTATGATTTAAGTATAGAAAAAGATACACAATGTTGGCATTAAATTATTGTGAATTGAAGGGAAACTAGTGTTACTTGTTGTGATTTTATTCGTAAGAAGCAACAGAAGTACAAACATAGAACCTTACAAATGACTATCATCACGTATTTCAGTTGCATACCAATTAAAAACAGAATCAAGCAAACCGACAGGATGGACCATCAGGGCTGAGTGACAGTTATTATGACACCCAGAGCGGGGAACGGCCCCTAATGGAGAGGTGCAGGAGAAGGTCAAAGGTCCCAAACACATGTCATTTACAAGATGAGAGACAATCTCCTGGGCAGCCCGCTCCAACCTAAAAATCAATGTTTCCGGCGTGGCTCACCTCCGAGGTCCCTGCGTCTCCAGGCTCAATGGACCTCTTCAACAGGCAGATGGTGGGCAGCCGTAGGGCTGGAGGTAGGAGGAGCAGCGTGGTTGTGGGGAATGGATCCACGTCTGTTTGATCACAGGGGATGCCGTCCAGGGGTCCAGATACCTTTCACCATTACTCATCATAACGTGCCGGCATTGTGAAGAGGCTTAACAAATGTTTGCAGAATGAAATTTTGCAGAATGTTTAGGCGAAGGGGCATTTAGCAGACGCTTTTGTCCAAAGCGACTTACAATCAGTACGTGTGGGGGTTCGACATGTGGACAGTTGGAGGAGGGGGATCAAGGGGATCGAACCGCTGACCCTATAGTAAGTGAACGACCCGCTCTGTCCACCCGCTCTACCTACTGAGCTACTGCCGCCCGGTAGGTCATGTGATATCATTTCTCTATCGGCATATCTAAGTCCCCTTTGGGCTTCAACTACATTTATTGAAAGGCCATGTATTTACTTTTAGCTTTGTTCAAGGATGCAGTTAAAATGCAGACTTGTTCCATGGTCCTTTTTGCAATACCCAGTGTACCCTTCTGACTTACCTGTTGGCCATTCATTACATTTAACTTTTAAGCCAACAATATCCCCAAACAACATGTAATCAGTTAGCCTCAGTGAGTGGAATGGGTCGGCATTTCACTCCAGATTATACTCCCTGTGACCTAATTAACATGGATTATCTCAAGGCTTAATGATTTGATTTTATTGGCAACACAATGTGCGGTTGATGACTCAGCAGACGTCATTTATAATAACTTCAGAGTCATATACTGTTCTGACAGTGAGGTGAAAAACCTGGGAATTTCCCAGGTTTTTGAATTTTCCCAGGTTCATCTCAATGCCTCTTCATATTCACACACGTCTCTCCAAGACATGACAGTGAGGTGTGCAATATACACAAGTGTTTTCCAAAGAAAGACATGCTCATATTATATATATATATACACACACATACACAGCTAGGAACTAGTTGAAATATTACATACTGCAAATTTAAATCTATCACTCTGTCCGTGAAAAAGGTGCAAAAGATTTCAAACAAAGACATGCAGGCTAGCAACCTTTGTTCAATTTATTATCATGATGTTATTATTATTTACAAACAAGAGAGATTGTAGTGTTTTATTTTTGTATTTGTATTTTGAAGTGGAAAACAGAAACAGATCAGTCCACATGATGTAGGCTTTCTATCGAACCCCGGAGCAGAACGCATGAGACTGTGTGGAGCATGCAATACATCACCAATTATTATGGACTAATGGTCCCTCAACTTCTTGACTCAAAAACATATTTTTGTCTAAACAAGAAAGAGTGCATTATCCCAGCATATCATAAACAACTGTCAAAGTACATTTTTGAACAAATAAGATATCACCAAAAAGAGTATTTTTGCAGTCTTTGAAATTTTAAATATGAAACCAGACCCAATC
>JAXIVH010000015.1:2138663-2186163 GCA_036785325.1 Urophycis tenuis | reverse complement strand
GGGTTAATAGTTTTAAAAACACGCCGAGCCACTTTCCCCCCCTTCCCCTCCATGGCCCCCCCGGGGCCACCACGGCCCCCCGCACCCACCTCCAGCCACTAGGGGATGCTGCTGGGACTACGACAACAACTGCTGACCAGCCTGTGGTTCCCCCAGAAACAAACAAACAAAAGAGAGAATCGTCACACACAAAGCTACTGTGTGCGCTTGCCAAACAGACGTGTTGATTGGTGGGGCTTTGGCAGCGCGGCGCTGATGGTTTCCATGATGCATTGTGGAAACAAGAGAGTGTGATGTGTAGGCTACCTGTGTAATGGAGGCTGTAGCATCGCGGCTACACAATGCTACGGCAACAGCCTTTTAATGAAAGCTTTAAGGTGATGGATGAGAACGGGAGTGCCAGGCGGCTCTGAATGTAGCGCTCTATAATTATCTCACTTTTGTCTGCGGCAGTTGCCAATAGCCAATAGCGTGATGGGGTGTAATCGCCGTAACAACGCAGTGCAACACCACCCCATGATGTGTCCATCATGGAGGCCTGTGGTCTGAGCACCTGAACTGACCCTCTGTACCACACTGGGTTTTATTTCTTTATTTTTCTACGTTGTTTTCTGTCAATAAATATTACTTCAAAAACATCTGAATTCATAAGACAAAAATGATGAACAGTCATGAAACAATTGGCTGACTAATGAATTAGCTGATCGAAAAATGAGTCCAGCTGTATCGATTACCATTTTGATTATTGATTGATGCCTGAGTGACTAAAAAATACCAAACATTTGCCGCAAATTGTTTGAATAATTGAACTATTTGGCTGCTTTCTCCAATTCAGATTTGAATAAACTTCATTTCATTTAAATACAGAGGTCCAAATCTTTTGAATATTCAAATGAGAAAAAGGGTTGGAAACCCTGGTAGGTTTGGTACAGTGAGCAGACATTTCGGTGAGACTTCATTAAAAGAGGAATGACACAACAACTTGAAGAGCTCATTACACCACCACAATACTCTGCCAAACTCCGCCCACTCTCATCCTCTATGCTGCCGGAAGCCCTCCACGCCTTTGTCAACGACTGCAACAGTCTGCTCATTAGGATGCCTGGCAGCAGCCCCCAGAAGCTGCAGTACTTCCAGAACCACACCAACCCCATCCTGGCTCCCCGGCACCGACTCCCCCATCCTGGCTCCCCGGCACCGACTCCCCCATCTTCCAGAACCACACCAACCCCATCCTGGCTCCCCGGCACCGACTCCCCCATCTCCCACAGAATCAACTTCACAACCAGCCAACTAACTCTCAAATGCATCCATGGCAACGCGAGCCTAAAAGAACTGCTCAGCCTCCCTAAAACACTCCCCCAAAGCTCAGGCCTGGCTGCAGCATGCTGAGCTGTGCACACACACACCCTGGAGCGAGTGCAGCTCAACGGGAGACCAGGAGGTCTGCCACGCTGCCCCCATCTCTGGAACACCTTCCTGGATCACCTAAACCCACTGCCCCCCACACTCTGGCTTTTAAAATCATACATTTTAATTGATCCAGTATTATTGTTTGTATCGTTTAATGTCAAAGCACTTTGAGATTGTCCCTGACAATAAAATGTACTATTTACATAAAATGTTATTATTATTACACAAGGCGAGGTTGGAATGAGCATCTATTTATAGAAAGGTTTCAAAGCGAGTGAATCTGTCCCGGGCTGTAATGCCACTTATGAGGATGCTGCCATCTAGCGGACAAATATGTTTACTACTAGTGAATTATTCGAAAGAGGAGTGTGCCAGTTGGAAAATTACTTTCTCCACTCAAGAAAAAAATACTTTGATAATGCTGACTATCAAAAACAAATTGAAAACCAAAAATATTTAAAATGTCATTAAAAATATAGCGAGCAGTACACAAAAAAATAATACAATAAAAATCCGGCCAACAATTAAATCAAACGCAACTGGACTTAGATTTGTCTGTGAAGACGTTTCGCCTCTTATCCAAGCGGCTTCATCAGTTCGTAACGCATCAGTCTGACTAGTCCGCACTAGTCTGACAGACAGTGGAGTTAGACCCAGGTATTTAACCTCAGTGGAAGTATCCACCCACCAATCTCCTAAACCAATAGATCATTAGTGTAGCTTCACCTGACCATTGTTCTGGGCCTGTGAGTCATCTTGGTGGATGATGGTCATTAGGGGTGGGTGGGGCCACTGGAGAATGACCGTCGTTAGGTATGATGTGCAGTTACCAGTGAACGACAGTTGTTGTGTTCGTTGGAGCCACTTGAGGTTTGTTTTGGGCAGCCTTTGTTGTTCACCCTCCTAATGGCTGAAAGTGCAGCATTGTAGATGGGGGATAACTGATGTCTCAGACCCCCTCCCCTGTTGAGAGATGGCTTTTCCACTTTGACATAGATGGCTTCTTTTACCCCTCTTTCACACCATCTGTCCTCTCTGTCACATTGCTGTCTGACATTGCTGTCCTCAAAGGAGTGAGCCTTTTCCTTTAGGTGTAAATAGACAGCTGATACTGGACCTGAGGAGTTTTCCCTTCTGTGTTGGGCCATGCGCTTGTTTAGAGGTTGTTTAGTTTCACCAATGTAAGAGTCCTTACATTCACATCTTTGAGGTGTACCAGTTTCTGCCTGAGAGTATTGCTGGGTTTGAAATGGACAGGGATTTGTTGTTTGTTAAAAATCCTCCAGAGTTTTTCGGATACTCCGGACACATAGGGTATCACTATGTTTCTGGGTTGGTTCTTTTTCTCATCACCCTCCAAGTTTTTATTCTTTCTGGAGCATGTTGCCTTGTTGAGGGTCCAACCCGGATAGCCACAAGTTCTTAAAGCACCCTTCAGATGTTGGTGTTCTTTTACTTGGGCTTGAGTGGTGGTTGGTATATTATCAGCCCTGTGTTGCAAGGTTCTGATAACCCCCAATTTGTGCTCCAGAGGGTGATGGGAGTCAAACAGAAGGTACTGATCTGTGTGAGTGGGTTTCCTGTATACCCCAATGTGGAGGCTCCTGTCATCACCAAAGTGTACATCACAGTCCAAAAATGGTAAGTGGTTATCTTTGGCATCTTCTCTAGTGAACTTGATGTTTACGTCCACTGAGTTAATGTGTTCAGTAAATGCCTGAAGTTCTTATCTGTTCTGATTTTTACCCATGTGTCATCCACATTTGGATTACAAATACCTGGGTGTTCACCTGGACAATAAACTGGACTGGGCCAAGAACACTGAGGCTGTGTATAAGAAAGGCCAGAGCCGACTGTATTTCCTGAGGAGGCTCCGGTCCTTCAACGTCTGTAACACCATGCTAAAGATGTTCTACCAGTCGGTGGTAGCCAGTACCATCTTCTTTGGGGTCGCGTGCTGGGGAAGCAGGCTGAGGTCAGAAGATGCCAACAAGATCAGCAGGATCGTCAGGAAGGCTGGCTCCGTCCTGGGGGTCCAACTGGACTCTTTGTTGGAGGTGTCTGAGAGGAGGATGCTGCGCAAGTTGCGTAGTATCCTAGACAACAACGCTCACCCTCTCCACCAGGTGCTGACCTCATACCACAGTGCCTTCAGCAATAGACTCATTCCACCCCGGTGTACCACAGAACGCCACAGGAAGTCCTTTCTTCCTGTGGCCATCAGACTCTATAACTCATCTACTTCAGGCGTTAGAGGACCTCACTAAATGCACCGTCACCTTATTAAGTCACTTTATTCACTTTATTTATTTAGTCACTTTATTTAGTACTCAGTTGACTCATTTGACTGTCATTCCATAAAAACTCACTGTGATATATTTATATATTTATTAGTTTTTATTATAGTTTGTACTGGTATATTAGCTTATACTTAAGTTAGAGTAACTAAGTATAAGCTAATATAACAAAATGTTAGGCTAGTTGGTTTTTAGTTAGTTGGTAGTTAGTTAGTTGGTTTATAAGTTACTCTAGTTTATTGTTATATTGTTGTTTATTGGTTATATTAGGGTATATTTTATTTTGTGTATATTTCTTTTCCTTCTTTGTTTTGATCTGTTGCACAATAATTTCCCTCGGGATGAATAAAGTCTCTTGAATCTTGAATCTTGAATACCAGAACCAATGGCTTGGTGATGTTCCTTTGTAAGATTTTAAAGCCTTTTGTTCGAACATTTCCATGTATAAGTTCGCCACAATGGGGGATACTGGTGAGCCCATGGCACAACCATGCTTCTGTCTGTAGAAAGTATTGTTGAACTGGAAGTATGTGATGTTCAGGCACAGCTCCAGTAACTGACAGATCTGGTCTGGGTTGAGGTTTGTTCTATCCTGTAAGGTTGGATCCTGTTTTAAACGATGCCTCACAGTTTCCACTGCCTCCATGGTTGGATGCAGGTGAATAAAGATGTTACATCGTATGACACCATGGTTTCATTTGGATCTAGTCCTAGACCCTGGATTTTGTCCACAAACTCCTGCGAGTTTTGGATGTGATGCGGTGTGTTACCAACCAGAGGAGCTAAGATGTTGGCTACATACTTAGCGATGTTGTAGGTCACTGAATTGATGCTGCTCACAATGGGTCTGAGTGGGACCCCTTCTTTATGAATCTTAGGGAGTCCATATAGGCATGGGGTGGTCTCCTGTGGGTAGAGTCTGAGGTACTGTGGTCGGTCAAAGACTCCATCTTTTTGTAGTTTTTGTAAGCATTCTATAACTTTTCTCTTGTAACCACTGGATGGGTCACGTTTCAGGGGTTTGTATGTGTTAGTGTCGTTGAGCAGTGTGGAGACCTTGGATTGATAGTCAGTAGTATTTAAGATGACTGTGCATCTTCCTTTGTCCGCTGGAAGGATTGTGATGTTTTTGTCCTTGCTCAGGGATATCATGGCTTTTCTTTCAGTGGTGGTGAGGTTTGAAGGTGGGGTCTTAGCACTGGACAAAGTTGCTGCCACTTTAAGCCTAACCTGCTCAGCTTCGGTCTCATTTAAGTTGTTTTTCCTTATGGCTGACTCTGTCGCTGTGATGAGTTCAACTGTAGGAACTTGGTCTGGTGTTACAGCAAAATTCAGTCCTTTGGCTAAGACCTCCTTCTCTGGGTGGGTAAGCTCTGTGTCTGACAGATTCTTAACCCATCTGTCTTGTAGATCCCTTTGTGTGGGTCGGTCTGTTTCTTGCCTCCCATTTATTAATTCAGTTTTATTTGAGTTCTTGCTTTGACGGTGGAGGAATTTCTTAGTTTGCCTTTCTTTGCTCTTGTAATGTTGTGACAGTTGAGCTTTCTTGGTGAAGTCCACAACTCTTTCAAACAAAGCGCCCGGTAGGATGGTTTTAAGTTTTTGGAGAAGGTGGTCAATCTTCTCCTCAAGCCTTTCTACGGTGAAAAGGAACTGCCTTACTCTTTCGTTCAAGAGTTGTTTTTGAGCCTTCTACAGTATTGTGTTGGCTCTGTGTCCTTTCACTGTGGAACGCAACTGTAGGCTAGTTGGTGTGAGCCTGTTTTGTCTGCAGCTCAGGCTGAACCTTAAGTGGTTTCTGTGATCCGTAACTTTCCGAGCCAACTTTTCATATACTCGCACTGTCTTGAGGGTCCCAACCCCAAATTTCTCAGTGATAAATAAGTCTGTGTGTTCTCATGAATGTTCTCATTAAAAAAAAAGTTAATCATTTGATGTTTTAAAATGATATTAAAATGATATTTTTCACATTCACATCACATTCAATGCAAGATGAGTCAGAAAAATAATAAAACATAAAGACAACACTGAAACATGTTGACATGCATTGACTCGAGAGGAAAAACCTGCTTAACAGAGTGCAGA
The DNA here is from genome assembly GCA_036785325.1 of Urophycis tenuis. Lineage (NCBI taxonomy): Eukaryota > Metazoa > Chordata > Actinopteri > Gadiformes > Phycidae > Urophycis > Urophycis tenuis. Next base: position 2,180,368 of record JAXIVH010000015.1, on the reverse strand, counting down.
CAGGGAAACTCTAGTGGAAATATGCCAAATATGTCTCAATATGTCACAGAAATATTGACTCCATTCAGGTGCACTGAGGTGAATGTCTGTGGCTCTCACCGTGAACGTGTCCTCTGCTTTGAACTGGTTGTCCACGTAGATGCAGGCTCTGTCGTAGGCCTTCATCTCCTCGCTGGACTCAATGCTCCTGCAACGGCGCACAAAACCTCTGGTTTGACTTGCTTACATCGTGCCAGTGCTGTACTGCGTGTACAATCTGTGTCATAACACAGATTTGTGATACTGATGTTTAGTCTTTACTTTTTCTGAACGTTTTCACAAAAAAAAAAAGGCTATGCAGGGCTCATGTCAGGGCTCGTTCAGGGATTCCTTAAATATCAGACCACCATATGCACGAGCAATACACAAACACAACAGCAAGACAAATCCTTTTATTTCACTTTTCTTCAGCAACACAGTTCACCACGTGTCTAGTAATGACTGTTAAGAGCATTTAGCATTGTTATCAACGGACAGCGTATAGCAGTCGGGACGTGATGACCTTTGCACCTCACACACACACACACACACACACACACACACACACACCAAAGCCCACCTAAAGAAGTTCTCTGCGTGGCCCATGTTGAGCATGTAGTCCTTCCCCCCCACCTCCTGGAAGTGCAGGGCAACAAACTGGGGCTTGTGTCTCTGGACGGTCTGTTGTGAAACAAAGACACACACACACACACACACACACACACAGACAGACAGACACACAGACAGACAGACAGACACACACACACACACACAGTCAGCACAGTTTATTACAGTGAGAGGTAAACCTATCCATTTGAGGTCATAGGAAGAAAAGAAAAAAAGAGGAAGAAATTTCCATTGCGATTGCGGAGGCTATGGCCTTATTAGGGCGGTCAGAGCAGAGTGTCTACAGAGTCTACAGAGTGTCTACAGAGTGTCTACCCACATTGTCTATCCACAGTGTCTACAGAGCGTCTACAGTGTCTACCCAGAGTGTCTGCCCAGAGTGTCTACAGAGTGTCTACCTAGTGTCTACAGAGTGTCTACCCAGAGTGTCTACCCAGAGTGTCTACCCAGAGTGTCAACAGAGTGTCTACAGAGTGTCTACACAGTGTCTACCCAGAGTGTCTACAGAGTGTCTACCCAGAGTGTCTACCCAGAGTGTCTACACAGAGTGTCTACAGAGTGTCTACACAGAGTGTCTACAGAGTGTCTACACAGAGTGTCTACAGAGTGTCTACCCAGAGTGTCTACCCAGAGTGTCTACAGAGTGTCTACCCAGTGTCTACCCAGAGTGTCTACCCAGAGTGTCTACAGAGTGTCTACCCAGAGTGTCTACAGAGTGTCTACCCAGAGTGTCTATACAGAGTATCTACAGAGTGTCTACCCAGAGTTTCTACCCAGAGTGTCTACACAGAGTGTCTACAGAGTGTTTGCCCAGTTGCCTTCCAGGCACAGAACTTGTGCTCATTGATGATTTCATGATGGATTGATTTTTATTGATTTTTCACCAAAGTAATCAATGCCCTCTCCATGCTGTGCCACATGGTCCCTCCCCCATGGGGACAAGGTGTTGCTGCAGGTCACTGCAGGCTGCAGCTCCTCAGTGACTCATGAAGGAGAGGCCTGCTTCACAGGACGCCCAACTCACCGCGTAGAACTCCAGCAGCCATCCACTCTGAATCTCGCCCACCTGGGGAGACACAGAGAAAAGAATCACAGATACAAGTCTTTGTGCCGTGGGCCTGTAAAGCCCTCGTATGGCCACACATACAAGCAGGATATACACAGAGGCCGCCGCTGTTGATCCTACGCCAAATGTTTACAAGTACATGTGAAGTTTACTGCTGACGGGGCCCAGACACGCAGAGTACACGCAGATAGTCAAAACTATGCTCAATTGATTGTTTGCTTTTTGACTTTTCATGAGCTAAAGTTTATTTATACTACATTGTGTTTCCTACAAGGTCCCAGTAGCCAGCCCCATCCGTTTTTTGGAGCCAACCATGTACAGTATATATAATATCTTATATCATATTTTAAATAATATAAACCATGTGCCAACAGCTCTCCAGACACACGCACTAAGCCTTTTCTTTGTGTGTGTTAGTCTCTGTCAGTTTGTATGTCTGTCCATGTATGGGTCTGTGTGTCTGTCCCTCTGTGTCTATACATGTCCTATGTGTTTATACCTGTCCTTCTATGTGTCTATACATGTCCAATGTGTCTATACATGTCCTATGTGTGTATACATGTCCTATGTGTCTATACATGTCCTATGTGCGTATGCATGTCCCTCTATGTGTCTATACATGTCCTATGTGTGTATGCGTGTCCTTCTATGTGTCTATACATGTCCAATGTGTCTATACATGTCCTATGTGTGTATACATGTCCTATGTGTCTATACATGTCCTGTGTCAATACATGTCCTATGTGTCTATACATGTCCTTCTATGTGTAGATACATGTCCTATGTGTGTATGCATGTCCTTCTATGTGTCTATACATGTCCTATGTGTCTATACATGTCCTTCTATGTGTCTATACATGTCCTATGTGTCTATACATGTCCTTCTATGTGTCTATACATGTCCTATGTATACATGTCCTTCTATGTGTAGATACATGTCCTATGTGTCTATACATGTCCTTCTATGCATCTAATGTGTGCTACAACAATCCTTATGGGTTCTTTCCACAGGTGTGTTTTTAATAATGCTGACAGTGGGGCACATAAAACATGCAACAGTATAGCATCAAGCTAATCGTTACAGTGCCGCATGTCAAACCCAAGACCTTCGCCAAGCCGGAATAACAGGTGGCCTACATCTCCATTTGTTTTTCCACTTTCATTCAGCGTGACTTGTGAACAATACAAAAAGGGGCACGTTAGCGTTGGAGCAGTGGAGAGAGTGTCTGCTGAAAGGTGGGCCGACTGAGTCTGACCCCAAATGTAAAGGCTTTGTGACCAGGAGCTGGACCCGAACCCTCGGGTGACGCTGTGGGAAACGGCGTCTGCTCGGGGAGTCAACACTCAATGAGAGTGACTGATATCCAGCTGTGCACAGGGGATCTAATGTGAGCCGATGGTGGAAACAACCTCCATTGACAGAGAGAGGAATTTCTTGGTGGCGACGGCATTTGAATATCCTGACCTCTCTGGGGGAAGGGGGATGGACATACAAATGTGGAGCGTGGTTAAGGCTGAGGTCAGATGGTGGTGGTGGTGGGGGGGGGGGGGGGGGGGGGGGGGGGTGTAGCCCTTGCCACGCTCAGCAGCTCATTTGCATACCGCATTTGCATGGCATCACGGACAGCAAAACTATGATCTCAGGATTCAGGAGTCCCAGCGGAGTGGAAAGCTATTTATTTACAGAGCAGATAACATTGACGTCTGCTCTGATCCAGCTAGGACATGACCGTGGTGATGATGATGATGGAAGCAGTCTTCATGGAGATCGTTTGATATGGAAACTCATCGAGTGATTGCACACGGCAACGTTTTTCATGTGATTTTAGCATTATGTTAACATTCAACATGAGAAAAAAGTGGGTTTTTTATGATTTAGGCATGAAGGGGAAATCTGGATATGCACTACTTCTGTCTCAGCCGTAACGTCAAAAGCACTTGGGGAAAAGCAACCATTACATTTAAGAGACACATCCTGTTTGCAAAAATATAGAGATCTTTCTGACTATAGTAATGACATGTTGTCTTGGTAATGATTACTTCAATGGTACATTCATGCTGTCTACAGTTGCCATGTGTTATTTACTATATGTCTAAACATCTGGACTTGAGGAATGTACTTCTTCATTGGGCTCATACTGGAGGGAATTACTGTAGTACAAATACACAGCACACTGCAATACACTGCAATACACTGCAGTACACTGGATTACTCCTGCTGTCTGCTTAAGTTCCTGGCCTTATCCTGAAAGCTGGGTAAATGTTTACACAAATCTGTGTGTGTGTGTGTGTGTGTGTGTGTGTGTGTGTGTGTGTGTGTGTGTGTGTGTGTGTGTGTGTGTGTGTGTGTGTGTGTATGTGTGTGTGTGTGTGTGTGTGTGTGTGTGGTAGAATTTCAAAAGCTTTGCTGTCCCCACGTACATTATCTATCTGTTTACAAAGTTTTCCCACAATGGGATCTAACATATTTTCGTTTGGTCTCAGATATGGCAACCGGAAACATGGTGCTCTGCCAAATTTCCATGAGTGTACCCTCCCCACCCCCACTTCCCCCCCCCCCCCCCCACCCCCACCCAAACACGATGACAAAACGGGCCTCAACGTGTTGTGACCGGCTTGTTTTTCCTATTAAAAAACAACATGGTAGGATTAAGAGAACACACATCTACCACCATAGAAGTTGGAAAGTGGTATAGTTGAGACAGAGACACGCAGACGCACAGTGATGAGTTCTGTCCATGGTTACGATATAATATATAGGCCTAACTTTCATTTCTGTTGTTTTCATACCTACAGGCATAAGTCTCTGGTTTCTTACACAGGAAGGACGGGATGTGACAAGGCTGTGAACTCGTAGGAGGTATGATGGTGACATCAAATACTGTGCATGAGTTCTTGTGTATTACTTTTGTAAAGATAACTATTTTATTTGTCAATTTTCAGATTAGACAGAAGTATGTCAAAATAGTTTCAAATGAATGTAGGGTACTTCATCGTAAAACGTAGTTTGTAAGCAGGAACAACTGTTTATAAGGAAACAATGACTACAAGATGTTCCAGCCAGAGCCCAAGCCGAGCTGTCCTCCTCAGTACTCACGTTATCGAACAGTGAGCCCACGTTGGCCGTGACCAGCAGCACCTCCGTGGTCGTCTCCATGGTGCGAACCCTCGACCTCCACTAACACTCCGAGGAACTCCGTGATCAACGACGTGAGCACTTACTCTTCCAAGTTTACCGCAGGCCGACTGTAACAACCTCACTTCAAGCTAGAATCGCGATAAATGATAGATACATATCTCTGGCACAGGGCGTCTGGATTTCTTCTTTTCCAACTAGTGCACGTCTGTTGATGGCGGGCTGTCGTCTCACGTCGTGGTTGTATCGTAGCAGAGCGGCGTTCATCTCCATCGTCGATCAAGAAGTGGCAACACAAGCGAGGCTTTTGGACTTCATGGTGGTTAATTGGCCTATAGGTACTTAGCGGACTTAAAGCCTGCTCGGTGCATCTGCTGCTCCGTTGCCAGACGCCGACTAAAACGACGCGTTAATACTCGCGGTGTTGTAGTATGAACTTGGAGGCTCCGCCCACATGCGGTGTTGCTGATCGTAACACCTCGTACTCCCGTTTCAGTTCCATCCATCGCACTCCTTATCCTTCAGCCGCTGTTCACCACAGTGTTTTCTGTATGCATACTATTTACTGAGAAGTAAGCTAAGAAAAAGCTTTTATTTTTTAATTATGCATCATAAAAATATACCTCATACAGGTAAGCTATAGTGCTTGTACACATTGATTTATTCAACGTGTGGCCTTGTCGGCCAACCAAGCATGACTATTGATTTGAATGCATATACAAATTCAATTTCTTGCACAGACCTGAATTATCAAAGCACGCGTAGACACACGATATAACCTATATATAACCTACACCGATATAACCTACACTGGATATTTAGAAATTACTGTTACCCTGTTACTGGAAATCTTACATTACCAGGGTATAGAAGGGCACTGACCAACATTCACATGCTCTGTTGAACCACTGCGATCCAACACTATAGCTTTGGGTTAAATAATTAAACTCAAATTGTGTGCATATCCATATATGTGTGAGGTGTAATAGCTAATACAAGCATTAACATACACTCATAGCATGCACACATGTGAGGGCTAGGGTATAGCCATCCTCCAACACTACAGGAGCGCTACCCAGGGTGAAGCAAACAGTTAAAAACACCACCAGTTTCACAAGTGCTGCACGTGAGCTGCCAAGCCTTGGCCTGCTCCACACAACCAACCTTTTGAGCCCTTTGGCTTCCTCAAACCTCTCCTTCCGGATTCGCGTTCTTTATTTGCATTTCCATCTTGAGGTGGTTGCTATGTGGAAGGTGATGCTCCTCACTGCCCCTCTAATGGGGAAAAGCAAAGAGGGCAGGGCCTGCTGAGGACTTTGACCCAGCTGAGATTTTGAGCAGCAACCCAGACAGCCCCTGTTCAGACAGGCTTTAAAGAATTGGAAAAATGACGATAAAAATCACAATCTTAGAACTTTTATTGTGATGGACAGATGCAACATGTTACAGACTACTCTGGTAACACAGCAGAGGGTGCTGCCAGCTGCAGGGAGACATCACCAGGGCCTGCGCACCGTCCTGCCAAACCTCCACCGCAGCAGCAGCCAGAGCTGGAACACAGCTCCCAGTCTCTTGGTGACTCCATAGAGAAGGGGGCCAAGAGGGAGAAAGGATCAAGTTGGGGCGCAGGAGTGAACGCAGCAGTCAGCAGCCTCCAGACGGACAAGGGGAACACTTCCAGTTTCCTGCTTCTAACTACAAGTCATGATGGCGGTGTGAAAACGTGTTAGGATGGTGTGCCCAGGGGCCACTTCCCAGGAAGAAGCTACGCTGTTAATGATACGGTGTTGCATGTTAGCTGGGACCACAACATATGCTTGGTCACATTTTGACCGCGGCCCCAGTCCTGGTGGTGGAGAGACATTTTCAACTTCATAATGTGACTGATTACACATTCAGCGGAAAACTAGCACAGGAAGAAAACAGAACCAGGAGAAGGCCTCCACAGTTCATTGCTTTACAGAAGCCCAACATTGGCGACCTGTGCAGAGACAATTCTGGACTGAAATGTAAAACGTCTTAAAGATAAAAACACAATAGAAATGTATTCATAAGCATATGAAATGTAACAAAAATGGCACTACTGTTGCCTACATTGTGTTGGATACAAGCCAGTCATGCATCACGTATTCAGTTGTCTTTAAGACAACCCAGCAGTATCCTATGGAGATCTGTCCTATTCCATAGGTTAGATCAAAGTTGTAACTTTCAACATGTTATAACAAACTGTATAATAAAAGTCAGAAAATCATAACTACTGAAAAAATTAAATGTCACAGGATAAATACAAAACATTGACGAAACAAAAACTGTTAAATGCCTTTTGTCTTCTTAGTGTGCACCATGTTACCAGAATGACCAACTAAACATGTCTGGCCTCCCGCTGGAACCTTTCCCAAGGGGAGACTGGTAGGGGTCTGTAACAGCGACAAAGCACACAGTATGCTGGCCCAGGCTGCAACCAGGGAGGTCTAACAGGGAGGGGTGGACACCGGAGGGGGCCTTGGGCCATCCAGGGGTCCGGTAGAGAGGGAGACCGGCAGGGCGGCGTCGGCGGCCCAACCCTGCACCTCCCAACGTGGATCTCTGCAGAAAGACTTGATGGGGCTCTCGTCGCCCCACACTCTCCTCTCCAGGGGCTTCAAGAGCGGCTGCGGTCCTCTTGGGCTCCTACCAGGATTTTGCTGTACAGCTTCTGCTGCTCCTCCTTGAAGGTCTCCTTTACCTTCCCTCGCTTCAACCCTCCGTCCCTGCAAACCAAACACGGGGTCAACAACAGTGTGTCACTTCTGGGGACAGACATCCTTTCGGGAACTGATTATTAGACAAGGTAACTAACAATTCCTAATGTTTGCATGCTTACCAAAGTAAGTCCACAAGTCCTCCTTGCCTGGCGATGGCAGCTTTAACACGGTTGGCAAACTGCACCGCGTCCTCCCCTTCCTGTCAACAGGTGGCATTACCAACACAAAGGGTCACAACACGCTCCACAGCCCATGTTTGTAGATGTTCAGAGAACCTTGTGCACGATACATGGATGCAGTACATGAATAACAGAGATAGTGGAATGAGCAGGTGTGGCTGGGTGGCACTCATTATCTAGCTTTGTATTCCATTAATAACTAAGAGTCCAGCATAAACCCCAGTGAGAACTCCTGAGTAACATCGTACATCCCCTCGACTCCAAAAGGCATTTACAGCAGGAATAATTCCCTGATGATCTGCTTAATACACATTTAAAGAAGAGCCAGTGAGCTTGGGGGCCCTCTGCTGGCCAGCATCACCTGGTCTTTACTGCATTTCCTGTGCAACATTCTGCATGCATTTGCTTTACTGCATTACTGGCAAAATTCATCTAGTCCACTATCCCATCCAGTTATACAGGGTTTGTCCATCAGAAGTCTTGCATCTCAGTAACTGGATAGTTGCTTTGGCACCTTCCAATTAACGACACGCCGAAAACAACAAACAACAATTAAAGCTAGACATGTGGCCATGTGGTTGCATGAGTCAACCCGTAGTATTTTCAGAGAGCATGCCAACATGCAAATGCTAGCAAGGCTAATGATGAGCAAGCATGCTAAATGTCCATTCCCATGGCCACTTTGAAGCAGGCTTCTTACTTATTGAATAATGGGGCTGATCATTTAACTCTGATGGCATTATAGCGGCCCCTTGTGGTCAAATCAAAACCATCTTGATGGTCATTCACAGGTGCTCAAATGCAATACTTCTTCAATGCTGGTTGTTCAGTGTCAAATCTTTATCGGTTTGCTCTCTTTAACAACTCTCGATGTTGTGTCCAGTGAAGTTAAGAGGAGGCGTACAGTGATGTTTAGAGGAGGACATTAAGAGGAGGAGTACAACGACATTAAGAGGAGGCGTACAGTGATGTTAAGAGGAGGACGTTAAGAGGAGGCGTACAGTGATGTTAAGAGGAGGACGTTAAGAGGAGGCGTACAGTGATGTTTAGAGGAGGACGTTAAGAGGAGGCGTACAGTGATGTTAAGAGGAGGACATTAAGATGAGGCGTACAGTGATGTTAAGAGGAGGGCGTTAAGAGGAGGCGTACAGTGATGTTAAGAGGAGGACGTTAAGAGGAGGCGTACAGTGATGTTAAGAGGAGGAGTACAGTGATGTTAAGAGGAGGCGTACAGTGATGTTAAGAGGAGGACGTTAAGAGGAGGCGTACAACGACATTAAGAGGAGGCGTTAAGAGGAGGCGTACAGAGATGTTTAGAGGAGGACATTAAGAGGAGGAGTACAACGACATTAAGAGGAGGCGTACAGTGATGTTAAGAGGAGGACGTTAAGAGGAGGCGTACAGTGATGTTTAGGGGAGGACGTTAAGAGGAGGCGTACAGTGATGTTAAGAGGAGGACGTTAAGAGGAGGCGTACAGTGATGTTCAGAGGAGGACGTTAAGAGGAGGCGTACAGAGATGTTAAGAGGACGTTAAGAGGAGGAGTACAATGACATTAAGAGGAGGCGTACAGTGATGTTTAGAGGAGGACGTTAAGAGGAGGCGTACAGTGATGTTAAGAGGACGTTGAGAGGAGGAGTACAATGACATTAAGAGAAGGCGTACAGTGATGTTTAGAGGAGGACGTTAAGAGGAGGCGTACAGTGATGTTAAGAGAAGGACGTTAAGAGGAGGACGTTAAGAGGAGGTGTACAGCAGCGATGTTAAGAGGATGAGTTAAGGGGAGGCGTACAGTGGAGCACTCACCTCTCTGAACATGGGGGGGAGGTACCACACACTGCACACGATGGCCCAGCTGCTCATCATGCGCAGCAGGTAGCTGACCATGCCGTACTTGCTGCTGTTCCAGAAGGCGTCTCCAAAACGGGGATCGTACTGAGAGACATGGGGGAAGGAGACGCGGTTTAACCACTAAAATAAGACAGTGTGTGACAGACAGACAGACAGACAGACAGACATACTTTATTGATCCCTGAGGGAAATTGCCTAACATTGACATTGTGACAATGTCAATGAGGAAAGTGTAGCATGTAGGAGTTACTGTGTAAAGCAACATACAGACTAAACCCATCCACAACACTTACCTTGATGGCTACAGGGTAGACTTTGGATCCAATCTCAAAGCTGCCTTTCTTGAACATCATGACTGAGGTATTGTTAATGCAAGTCCCTGTGTATTTAACACAAACACATTGGTGAATAAAAACTTTAAAGAACCATGTTCTTTGTTTTTTTTTTAATCCTCAAAGACACAAACCCACCTTCAGGGAAAATGAGAATAGGCAACTTGGACTTATCTTCTGCGTGGTCACTTAGCCTGGAAAACAAAACCACGTGAAAGGGTTAGTATGAGTGTTAGTATTCTTCTAACTTCTCCCCAACATTAACGCAGAGCCAGAGAAGTGTCGCGTTACCTTTTGGCCACTAGATGGCGGTCTTTGACTTCAGAGCGCTCAAACCAAATGTGTGGGCAGGCTTTGACCATGGACCTCTGGATCACCCCCATCAAACCCCCATGAATTTGACCAACCTGAAAGACGCACATAGCAAATAAACATCAACCTCGCTGCTACATGAACAGCCATCCCGGGAGAGCAGGATGCTTCATGTCTGCATGCTAGCCCCGTTCAGCACAACACTGTACCATGGCGTAACAGCCGTCGCTGGCCAGGATGATGACGTCGATGGGCGAGGTGTGGTTGGCCACACAGATTCCTCCGTTCTTGGGTTTGTTCTCACTGGGAAACCCAGACAGGAAGAGTGTCAACAGCAGTCAAATGATGACACCCATGATGACACCCATGGCATATCAATTGTTGAGAGGAACTACAGATGCATGTGTCAGACAAAGAGGCTATTTGCCAAGAATGGCAAACACACAAATGGACATCACAACAGTGAAGAAAGGGACTTGAATCTCCAAAGTGAAGTAAACCCTGAGGCACGCATTACCTTAAGCCTATGTTGCTGAACTTGTTCAGCCTTTTTTTAAGGCAAACCTTTTTTGTTGTTGCTGAAAACCTACACTGCAAACTAAACTGCTAACCTAGCTGCAAACCTACACTACTTCATAGTGGAGGTGGCTTCTGAGCTCACAATATCTTGGATGATCTAGAACGACTTGAACTCAATGCAAATACACACAGGCAGTCCGGCCTACGCCTGCAGTAAACATCCTCATGTGTCATCCAACCAACCCCACGGCTCAGAGAGCCCGGCGTGGCTCTTTAACCCTGCCAGTTCATCATAGACATGCCTTTATGGTGCGTTTTATTATCCATCCGTCTCGGACGTCCGAGGACATTGCCTAGCGGCACGCATGGACACGCCCCTTTTACTCGGACGGAGAACTTGCCTGCGAGACAATTCACGATGGCTGCGCCCAGTGTCACCTGTTATGTGGCGTCCGTTTCTATGGAGACAGATAGTAATGCTATCTAGCTAGCATGCCAAAATGGTCTACTATCAAGCGACTCCAACGCTTTCACTTCACTAAATATACTGAAATATGAACATACATTCTGCGTCTAGTGTACTGTTCCTGGAATTCTTCCTCAAGGTTGTGTAGGTGAAGCTCATGCGACATGCGACTACCGCGACAATAGCTTTCCGGGTGGCGTCCATGTTTTTCTCCAACGAACTTTGCGCGGAACAATAATAAAACGCTTGAAGTGTAGAAGTGACGTCACCACCGAGGTCCGAGACGGTTCGCAGAGAATAATAAAACGCACCATTAGATTGACTTGTAACAGGTCACACCTCACTTATTACCTTACACTTATTACTCTGACATCCGGCTGTCACACACTACAGGCATACAGACTCACAGGAACAGTTGCTCAGCTACGGAATATTGTAATTAGTCAGTTGAGGTTCAAGTTTTTGGCACAATTAAGCAACAATCAACAATAGTTACAATAGCAATGCTATTGACATTTGAAATGATCTGTTTACTTGTGTTTGGAATTGGAATGACATAAACCCAACTACTCAAACACACCAGGTCCGCAATAGTCACAACATAATTACAATCTCGTCATGTCTTGGATGTGATGACAATAAACACTTCTTGAATCTTGATAAGAATGCTGCAACTCCTACTTCATACAATGGTAGATTCCGAAATTGCATATTTATTTTATCTTTGATCTTATCTGTTGAAATTCTATCTTTGTTTTTAGTATTAGGAACGTCTTGACCTTGTTGTGCCTGTGCACTTTATCTGTTTCACCGTGGGAGGGTGAGAAACATCCTCTCGATTCCTTTGGATGACTTGCCATGTGAAGGAATTGAAAATAAAGCTACTTTGAGAATAGAAGCATAATGGCAGTGTAAGACCAGCAGCGGTATAACTGTGTAGCCAATTGGCAAAGGATTTCACACTGATTTTCATCCTGAAAATCAACAGGATTGGGTTGTGGCCAAGTGCCACACCAATGTATACATCTTAGTTAACAACGTGTTAAATCAAGACGCTGCTATCATCCCATCGAATTGGTCCAGGTGACTTTGATGGCTTCCCTACCAGAACTCATCTCAAGTAAATGCATTGCCAACATACAGACACGTTACCTGTCATGATAGGTAATGATGGCAGTCAGTGCTCTGACGCAGATCCTGTAGCACATGAGATGCACTTTCTCACTCAGGAAGTTCTTCACCCTACACAACACAGGCTGTTAGTGATCTACAGGAGTACACCATGTCTCTGGGAATGTCAGGCCTAAATTGTTTGACCAGACTTCAAAATCACATGTTCAACAGCAGCTGCCGAAATGAAATGCATTCCTAAATCTAAATTATGTTAATAGGTGATAGTCACCGTCACCATGATAGTAGAAAACAATGAATAAATAATAATAATAATACATGACTGAAGTTCATCCTACCTGCCGTTTGGAATCAGTCCCACGATGGAGGTGAGGAACACCAGAAGCCCGACCCCAGTAAAGGCAAGCGTGACCCTGTGATGGGAACAACCCCCATTAGACCACAGGCCTCAAGCCAGTGACACAATAATCCAAGACACCGTCAATGGAGAAAACTATTCTGAGACTGAGGTTGAAGGGTAAAGCTAAAAAAAATAGCCATTGTCACCCATCAGAAGCAGGTCACCTTTTCATTACAATCCCCCACATTCCACCATAATCTAAACTTGGTAGTAGAACACATTAATAGAACACATTAGCAGTAACGCAGTTAAGCCATCTAGTTGACCTAATGTGTCCAAACCAATCGTGGTGAAGGATGAGATGAGATTAATGGATGCATTCAAATAAAAGGTGAAGTGGCTATCAGGCTAGAGGGGCAGCTCCTTTTTGCTCTGCTGGAATCAGTCAGTACGTTTACATGCAGCAAGAAATTCAAATTTCTAATCGTATAAGACCTCGTTCGGACTTTTTAAGTGCATGTAAACACCTTAATCCGACCTACTTCGGACATCTCAAAATCGGATAACAACACCTGGATAATTCGTTCATAGTCGGACTTTTAACTGCATGTATACTCAGCAATCGGATCTGAATCGGATTTTGCATTCTGCGCATGCGCATCGCCATTCTGCACACGCGCAGAGCGCCACATAGCGTCCGGAGTCAGCCACGCTCCGGCTGTTAATCCGATTCTCTGAACGGCATGTATATTCGGACAAGTGATCCGGTCTTACGCATGTCATTATCTGATCCGATCAGAAATTCGAATTTCTTGCTGCATGTAAACGTACTGAGTATTGAGAGAGAAAGAATGGGGAACTCTGGGTGAGAATGCGGCCTGTATTTTCCCAGCAGTGGCATGATGTGTCTGGCCACTGGAGAGTGGCACACTGCCAGGCTGATGTCCACTTACTGGGCTGGCTTGTTCACCAATCACAACATTTTCAGTCAGTACATTTGCTAAAAGGAAGAGCGACAACCTAATTAAATAATACCTTTTTGGACCGTACAGCATGCTGACTAAATGAAAAACGACATCAATATTTTGTCGGTTGGGCATTTGTATCTTATAATTTACATAACCATTTGCATAACACACTGTTAAGTTGAAACAGGTTATGTCTGTGCTAGCTAGTGCCAGAGGAGCTATCCATCCACAATTTAATGGCATGAAACACATACCAAGCCACTGATATCTGGACTATGTGCCAATGACACCATCCTGTTTTCAGCTTTGCCCCTCCTCCTCCACACTGCAAATGGTTACTAGGATGTGCCGATTCATCCACTTGGCAAACCAGTTCCCTATTCACGGCTGGAAACGACGCCTGCTTAGTGTGGACAGATGGCCAAAACAAAGATGCATTTCGACACATTTCTCCGGTGAAGTGTGGAGGACATGGTCTGCTCCAAACAGAGGGCGAGCGACGCACCTGAGAGGGAGCAGGAAGCCGTAGCGGATGAGGAGGCCCAGGCCCCACAGCACCGTGAGCCTCAGGCTGATGTAGTGGAAGTTGTAGTTGCTGCGGGTCAGCAGGTTCCACGACTGCAGCTCCTCGGCCGTGAAGCGCTTGGTCACCTCGTCGTCCATGATGCTCTCCACGCCGCGGCGGGCAAAGTAGAAGATGTCCGACATCTCAAACTCCGAGGCCGAGTTCAGGTCCCGGTTGCTTCCGCTGCGGCGAATCTCCTTGATCTCCTCCTCCAGGGAGGTGGGCTCCCGGGCGATGATGGCTGAGGTTGGGGTAGAGCCAGGCCAGAGGAGTAGTGAGCGCACTTCTCTTCACGCTCACACTCTCACCGTATTTATATTTATACTCTATATTCCATTCATATTTAATCATATTAACAACAGACAATACTGTCATTGCACTGCTCACCGTTTACTTTTGTTTTAATTCTCTCAACACCGCACATGCACCATACCCCTTACTCCTCCATGTTTATTAAATTAAATTAAACTTTTATTTTATTTTATGCACCTGTTCTATGCTCCTTCTACGTGCATGATATATGTGTGTGTATAAATGTAAATGCTACTGGATGCCAAAAATGTCCCTATAGGGATTAATAAAGTATCTATCTATCTATCTATCTATCTATCCCTCCCTATTAACAGTACACCTTGGGAGGAAACGGGAGGAATGAATCACTTTCTTACCATTCGAGTATGGTTTGTACAACAGGTGATTCTTCTCCTTTGCGCCCCTCTCTAATCGAAGCGTAGCCCACTGAGAAACAGAAAAGAAGAAGTCATACAACAACACAGATGGGCTTGTCTTGGAAGCTGTTGTCAGAACAATTCAACGGTGTTGGGTCTCAACATTTTTGTGTACTTTGTCATGGTTGGTAAACGTTCCGACAATATGACAGAACACACATTCAGTAATTCCATGCAAACTCTTTGATTGTAGATGTCACCAATCAATCAACCTTCAGTATAATGGCAGAGTACCAAGATCAAATCCTAGCTGACCTGTAAAGCCCCAGCAGATTGTCTTAATAATAAGACACGAATAAAAGAGGTCTTCAGTAAAAGAACAAAGTGTTCCTTCTATGTTAGGGGAGAAAGGGGGAGAGAAGGGGGACATAATGGGAGGAACAGAATGTTCACAACAGTTTGTAATGAAGTACAATTCTGATCATCACCGTTTTCTTTGTCATTGTGCAGCGTTTTGCAGCTATACGTTATTTAAGGCATGAGGTTGCATGAGGCTAGGACAGTGAATGCTACAGCTCAAATAAGGCGAACAGTTATAGGGTAAAAGAATGCCAAGAATTCATGTACAGAATTTTTTTTTGTCTGCAGCATTTAGTTTAGTTTTTCATTTTGGAAACCTTCTGCCCATTATTGACTTGAACTGAGGGCTCATGTTGCTGTTGTAGAGTAAGGAATATATAATAATCCAAAAAAAGCACCTAAAAGGACGATGATCTGAATAAATCGTGTCAATGTTGGCAAACAAAAAGGTTTATGTTTTATGAGGTTCATACAATATGAAATTAGACTTTGTTCAAAATACATCTTGTCGTATAGCAGATTTACTCATGGGTTTGAATAAAGAAATCATAAACATAGTCCAATGGAGTGTCACTATCACTACAAGTAAACACAGCACAAAGGAAGCCTGTTATGCTACCCTCTCCTCTGATAAGCCCTGTCACAGCATGTCATCAAGTCACCACATTAAAAGTACCAGCAGATGATACCAATGGCTGACGGAGACAAGCAAAGCAACTGGTGTTCCATTTAGAGGGGTGAACTGGATTTCTGTGGAATGGAACCTCGCCAACATGTGGTTCTAGAACTGGGTGTGGGAGAAGTTCTTACATAATAGCACTCCTCCCCCCTCCCCCTCCAGACACACACGCCATGCATGCACACAAAGATAAGCAGGATAAAATCAATAAGAGACAAGCATCAGGGTTCTAACGCCCCACATGAGCTAATTTAACCATCCATTAGCTCATACTCGACTTGTACCACTTACAAGTGTGTGAAAATTCAATGGGCAGAACAACACCCATATGGCCCCTGACCTTTCCTTCCAAGAACCCTGCTACTCAACAAGGACGAGTTCCGAGAAGACATTTAGAATATAGACATGAACATAGATATCAAGATGAAGTTTCATCTTCGAGTAAGCTTAGTCTGAATAAAGTTTAAACCCTAAAAGCCATTATACTGTCTTATATTGCTATGACATTAGTCTTGTATAGTCCCAATTGAATCAAACCCTTCAGCATTTACCTGCATTGGTTCAGTTCAAGCTAGTGGGACCAGAAAAAGGACAAGTCCCAGCAGCTTGTTAATTGCTTTAAACAAATATGTCAGCTACAAGGTAATTGCATGACATAGCTTTTGAGGCAAACACATAGAGTGGAATAATAGTACAATGTGGCAAGATGAAATGCTCAACACTTATTACAACACTTTAGTGTGACAAAAAAAGAACATCTCGAAAGAAGTCTCTTCACTCAAATAAATATTTGGCACTTTAACACTTACCTTAAAGACCTTCAATAATGTTTTCATATAGAGCCGTCGGATTCCGAACGACACCCCAAAGATGGCTGGCACGATAATGAAGACCAGGAGCAGGGTGAACCACACAGTGAAGGAGATGCCCAGGAGAATGCATAGCAAGTTGTTAAAGGGGTTAAAGAAGAGTCCCATCTTAAAGTCCGAGCAATCTCTTAACCAGTCCGAAAAGGTTGTTGTTGCTGCTGCTTCTTCTTGGACCTTTAGTGGCCCTAGTCCCTGATGTCAGAACACAACATTCAGTAAACGGTCTAGCAACTCTGATTTCTCACAAACGAGTCCATGTCCATGAAAGTAGATTTTTTTCTTCCATTTGGGGCAATATGATTGCGTTTCATTATCAAATCCAATCAATCGGTGTCGACAACAAACTCAGCAGCTTCGAGGTTTACGTCCAGCGATGTAAATGGTGGCTTTCAGTATGGTCGTGTTTGCAGCAGGTATGGCCGCAACAACCACCGAACGTTCCCACGCAGCGTCAACAGTGGATTAGAAAGGTAACGCATAGTGGCTGGACCACTGGATGAGGACAAACACTAGGATACCCTGCTGGGCGTCGCATAGACCTGAAAGACACAACACACGCGGGTCACTCTCTTGTAGTACAATAGTTATAAACAACAACAGTAGCAAGCTAGGCTAGGCTGTACTTAACTACTACTACACGTTGAGACTACACCCCTCGGTGATAGGTTGGTACACTGGGGGACCTCCAGCCCGCCAGGCTGGAGAAGCCCTGCAGATTAATCAGCTGTGGTGGTTAACAACAGAGACTAGAGGGCCGTTTATGGGCTCGTTGGGCTCCGTTCAAGTTAAAATTACAAGCATGTTGATCGCTGTTAGATTGTAAGGCAAGGAGTACGCAACGACCAATGTTCAATTCACAAACTTAAAATAAATCAACGTGTCGTTAACTGGACGCCGATGATCATATGCTAAAATTAGCTTATACTAGCATGCTAGGATTGGTGACACGGTGTGGTGCTTAGCCCCGCTAGCTCGCATGTTCACCCGTCCACTACGCTACAAAGACAATATGGCATTTACTACAAGACATTACTGATATGTGTATTCCTTTGAAGTCAGTAATTTAAAATGGGGACAACAAAAAGCTCACATACCACACAAAGAATGAGAAAGTAACTTACGTACCGTTACAGTAACCAGCTGGGGAGGCTCTCATCATCGTCCGTCTTTGTCTGTGCCACTGTAAACTCCATCCGGAGGATAACGCGTCTGGAGCTGGCAGGGCAGATTGTGTCCCATGGAAACGGTCCGATGCCGAATCCCTTTCCAACGGCGCTGATATGAAACCACGGTGTCCTACATGACGCCTGGCGGTGACTAAACATTGCTACAGCGATCAACAAACTAAACATCGTTAAACGTGCCAGACACTGGAGTACCAATAATAGCATTTTTTAAAACTGTGCACACAATAAAATATCAAGTTAAAAAGCAAACATCCAACTTATAATCATAATACATTATGCAATGGTTAAATCTAGCAATTGAAATGCTTGAAACTTGTTCTGGTGACTTTCTTACTGTATTAGCAGCAATGAAATGTTTCACCTTATAACAAATGTACTCTTTATAAGTCGCTTTGGATAAAAGCGTCTGCTAAATGTAAATGTAATATATTAAAATAAGCACATTCAACTCCAGATGTAAATTAAACTAACATGCCTTGGGATGTCAAAATTCTGTTTATTCACACATGTACATCAATAGTGTTTATAATTGTGTCGATACAACACTGTAAAAATAATATAGATTAGAAGTATTCTATCACCAATGTAAAAGCAAAATGCAAAACTCCAAACAAATACTCTTATTACAAATATTTATACATTTTCATAATCACAGCCAACTCAAGATGTTCTGCAAAAGCCCAAAATTGAACTTCTTTTTTGTACTTAAGACATAAGGTCCCTTGGCAAAAACAGACTTTTCTCTCCACTATTCACATGGCCGTTGGCAACACTAGATGTTGCTTTCAAGGAGTGCCTCAAAGTCTGGTGAGCACACCATTTTGTGTTTGATGTGGCCTAAGACAGTCATATCCCCTGTCCGGTCCTCCGTCCCGATAGACACCAGCTCCTGGAAGGAGAACAAAACAAAAACAAATGGGGTTAAGACTGTAAACAAATGACCAATCCCAGGACATAACAACTAGGATAGGGAATTTAGCATGTTGTCATATTCGTGTTGTGTTGTTCACAACATGTCGGCAATAAAATGAAATGCTCTCACAAAAAATAAAATAATACAGTCTTTGGCTGTGGCAGGCCTGTAATAAGCCCCGCCATTCGGCCTGACGATATGAATGGACGGCCTACCTGTCCGTCTTCCTAGCAGACTGCCTGCCCACCCACTGCCCATGCACTCATTGCATAATGAGTTTTCAACAAGGCAAGGCAGACCGAATGCTAAAGCAGTACATTGTGTTTTGGGGAAGTTGCGTTGGAAGGAGGCCTGAAGGGAGTGCTGGCATGTTTGCGGTCGGGTACATTAAAAATCTAGCCTACTGTGGCTGGTTTCTCCAAATTGCCTACCCAAGCTTTAAAAGGAAATAGATATTGGTAACAGATGAGCAAAATATGTAGACGGGTGTTTTGAAAAGTTTCAACAAATGTGTTAAAGGGTAAAGTGTATAAACCTATAAATAGCCCTTTCACCTGAAGGAAAGCACATGATGTTCCCAGAGAAACGTCGAGGTTGATATTTCCTAGGATGAGCTGAACGCGTCCAGACCTTCGCACCAACATCTTCCCCACAAGGCCCTCTCGCAGGTCATTCAGCGTGCAGACGTTCTCCTCTGCTTCCTCATCCTGTTATGCAGTACTTTGTTTGTTATAATAATAATAATAATAATAATAATAATAATAATAACAACAATAATAATAAAACTCAATGGAACAGATAAAAGATCAATCAGAAAAACAAGAGCCATTTGACAGACTGCCTCCACCTGTGCTTCTGTCTTCTGTACCATGACCTGGCCGTCTGGCGACTGCACCTCGGTCTTGATGGGCCGGGTCTCGATGCTGGGCGGCTGGCCCGGCAGGGAGTCGGGCAGCTGCAGAAAGAACAGCTCCTCCCCTTTGCTCAAGCTCCATCTGTGGAGCAGCTCGGGCAGAACCTCCGGCTCGGGGAGCGGGGGAGGCCTGAACGCAGACTCCACCTTCTTGATCTCCACCTCGGTGGGCTCCTGCTTCACTGTGGAGCCCGATGGACGACACGTTGACTGCGAGTGCCCAAGTGTTACACTTTGACACAATAATATCCAGTTCCAGCATTTGGGAATCAGAGTCGAGGATGGTTTGACATTTGGAAACATTTTGGGTAAAAAGTTATGTCATTATGTGTAAGAAGATTTTATTTGAGTTATTAAAAAAAAAAAGGAAATATTTCCACCTCATATCTACTAAAACATTTAGGACTGTAAGCAGTCACAAAAGGTAGCCTACACTGCTGACCCCAGCATCCAACCTTCACAGCTCTTCGTGGGGCAGGTCACTCGATGAGACAAGTCTCCCCATGCAGTTTGGAGTAAATCTGAGCAGTAAATGCCGTTTATGCCTGATTCTGTGCCCCATGCGGGCAAAGTGGTCCCTAGTTATTAGCTGGCCACTTACTGTAATTGAGCAATTGACACAAAACTTAATACACTTGTTAAGGGAGGTGTTTCAGTTCACCAAGTGTTAGAAATATTCCTCCATGGAGGCGGCGTCATTGACTTTTAATGACGCCGTTAACTAAAGTCATTTACGTACATCAACCTACTTTTGGAGACCTGCTTACCGGTAATACAAACATCTTGTACAAATGTAAGAACCTTTGCACATTCAGGTGCTGAGCTCTATCGATTTCCTGATTAGAATAATAATATCGACTACAACAACAATGAGTCTCCACACACAGGTACTCTGAATACCTAATAATCTGCAAAGCGGTCGGTACCTTTCGTTTCAGGCTCCATGGCGTCCATCTCCTCCTCCACCTTTTCAGCTTTCTCTACATCAGGTGAGAACTCCTCCCGAAAACCCCACCCTGATACGGCAAGAGGGAGCTGGACCGGGCAGCTGCTCTCTTCGCTGCGCAGGTGAGGATCATCTATGAACTGCAAGCAGAGCGGCTGGGGTCAGAACACAGGGTGTGTGTGTGGCTGGGGTCAGAACACAGGGTGTGTGTGGCTGGGGTCAGAACACAGGGTGTGTGTGTGGCTGGGGTCAGAACACAGGGTGTGTGTGGCTGGGGTCAGAACACAGGGTGTGTGTGGCTGGGGTCAGAACACAGGGTGTGTATGGCTGGGGTCAGAACACAGGGTGTGTGTGGCTGGGGTCAGAACACAGGGTGTGTGTGGCTGGGGTCAGAACACAGGGTGTGTGTGGCTGGGGTCAGAACACAGGGTGTGTGTGGCGGCTCAAGTCATTTTAACTCAGGAGTCAAACAAGGGCAGGACTCACGTTATCCCGTTCCAGTTTGCGCAGAATCTCTTTGGTTTCATCCTCCGTCTCCCGCTTCTCCTTCTTAATGTTAATGATGGGCGATGGCCCCACGCTGGGGGCCTCCCTCACGCTCTCATACGTGCCTGCAGGAAGACACCAACACTTTACAGCAACACTTCCGGAGTCAAGTCCTTACCAATGTTAAGACAAAAGGGGAGCTGGAGCGCTACGGGTAGCCCTTGTATCCTCTGGCGCTCTTGGAAGGGTCAAAAGTTCATAAAACAGTTTGGAAAAAGATTGCAGGTCCAGGCACCACCGCGTGTCTGCTCACCAGCCTTCACACCCTGATGAAGGCTGGTGAGCAGACATGCGTTGGTGTTTTTCAATGGTTTAGCCCCTAATAATAAATGGTTTAGTCCCTAATAATAAATGATCATTTTTTGCATCCTACGGAGTGCCTGGACCTGGAAACTTTTTCCAAACTGTTTTATGTCCTTATCAATGTTGTTGAAAAAAAAATAAATAATCATAGCTGTAATTGCTCAACGTGAATATTGTTATTACCATCATACAACAAATTCACCGTGCAACTAGGGCTGCACGATGAGGACAAAATGATGTTAGTTTTGCCTATATTTTGCCTGATATTTTGACTGCAATTATTTGTTGTGATGATATCGATTAAACCTGCCAACCACGTCACAATGCTCTGTGTCATCTATTCAGTGGTAGATTCCTTAAATGTGCAGTGTGTGGGATTTTGTTTCATTTAGCAGTGACATTAAGCTGAATAGCAGCCATCACCTCTTTCTCCTTCAGACACCACCCCTTTCCAACGATGTAAGAGAAGCTACAGTGTTTTCTACTTTATTATGCATACATGCTCAACGATTGCCTAATTGCAGATGCCAAAAATTGTGCTTTGGATCAATCCAAAATGAATTGTGCAGCTCTTTGTGCCACAGCCTTCACATGCTTACCTCTCTTTTTCATCATGGACTCAACAGGTCCCTGTTCAAAGATGGAGTGGGACTGGATGACCTCTGGCCGGCCCCGGCCTCGGCCCCTCTCTCTCTGGCCACGGCCTCCCCGCTCTCCATCCCTCCTGGTCCTTCCATGGTGCTCCCCTTCCACCTTGGTTCTGAAAGAACAACAACAACAGAGTCAAACAGCTGTGCAATTAGTCAAGATGTCAAAATGTTTCATATCATGCATTCAGATTCAGAGTCCTTGTGCTTGGACTGTCGGAACTTACTCTTCTTTAGCTTTTCTGCCAATAATGTTGGGTGTAAAAGTTTTCTGAAAAGCAAAAAATAGATTTTCACCATCACACGTTTTAATTATATTGTACAGTGTAAAACGCAACACATGAACAGCGCACTACACTACTACAAGTAGTTTAAGAATTAGTTTAAGAGTTTATTTTTTATTAGTTTAAGAATTAGATTACTTGGTTAAAACTCACCTTTGTTCCAAAAATGACAGTAATCAGGCCTAGTTAGCATCAAACTACTAAGAAACATTGAATAGTAATGACTTTAAATGTTCCCTATTTAGAAATGGTTTGAGGAACAAGGCAAATTCAGGTGACATGTCCTTGACACTGACTATAGATCATCATGCATTTCAAGTAGTGGACTAAGAGGATTCTGAAGACAATCCTTCATCAGATCTACCTTCTTCACCCCCCCTAGGGTAAGGTCCCTGGAGCGCATGGTGGGAAGGCGGCTGGGAGAGATGGAGGATGGTATTCTACGGCCCACCGCGGAGCCCCTGCCCCTGCCTCCAGGTGTAGACATGCCCCGACCACTGCCATCACCAGGGCCTGAGTCAGCCATCCTGATACTAGTCCCTACACTAGGGACCCAGACACAAAACAGACATTTAGTGTGAGATCTTTTTGGTTTTCAGGTAAATGGGATTCGGGAAGGGGTACCCTGTAAATGTATCGACATATCTATGTATCAACACATTTTAGCATCAACATATTCTGTCATACACAGTATGCCACCATTGTACAGAAATGGAATTAATCAATTTGACTGATCATTGATTAGCCTCTATGGGCCAAAAATACCGACTGCCACTAAGTACTTTAACCGACATCCACACCAGGTTAATAACAGGTTTAAATAATAGGACACCCCTTTATATAAACTATGTTGTAAAAACAAACAGGGCAGCCAATACACATGTTAATGCCAACTCATGTATGAAACTATGAAAGAAGAAAATGGTAACACTACGCAGGGTAACATTAGACACATTTGAAACTACATTACCGTATATTTCTTCAGATGTTCAGAAATATTGAACTTGGTTTTGAAAGTGGTAAAGGAGACAGATAAAATCACTACCTTCTAGTGTACTTTTTGCTATGTGACAGTGCATGTGTGCAGCGCCATGACACTTCCGGAAATGACGTAGTCATTTGTATTTATGCCATCAAAGTTGCGCTCTATTTCTGTTTGCATACCGCGTAAACATAAACGTTAAATCTTTAGATTTATGCAAATAACAGACAATTAATAATAGTAAAACAGACTTTTGTATCCATAATCAATGACCGAGCCCAAGCCAAAATTGAACAAGGACATAGAAAAGCACACACATTGGGAGTACATTGAATGTCAACTTCTAAAAAATGCCGGCATGAAAAATTACACAAAATGTGTTTGTATGCTTTTGATGTGTACACATTTACCTAAATGTCTTTTTTATGTTGTTGAAATTAGTATTTATTGCCTATGTAGAAAGAACACCTGCAACAGGGTGATCCAGCACCCAGCAGTAGAATTTGTAGACCCCTGCTTTCAAAATCATGGCGACCTTGTAGCTGTCACAGTGTGTCTAATGATGGATGATTGCAAACTAATTACCATTTGAGGAAATTGTTGTTCTGTATAATGATACGCACACTCATGTAGAATGCATCAATTTCCCAACAAATGGCGGAAAGGGAGTTGGCGGAAGGTCTGGCATGAGGATTCTGGCGACGACTAGAATTGTGCAAAACATTTAAATAAAAATAATTTAAAATAATAATATATGTTGGCACACAACTACTGTGTGCAGGTAAACCACTGACCAATGACCATTTCACCCCATGGGACAGGCTAACCCCTGGTGATTGTATAAAAAAGAAATGTCCTTCCTTCCATTTGCCATTCACCCCTCATAGATGAATACTATTTCGACAGGTACAAATTACTGACCAAATATCAAAGTAAAACTAGCAATGAATGAATATTCAAACACTATAAGAAGACTACAGAAAAACATACAGAGAACTGGGAGAATCCTATCTTATGATCTCCTTTCTTATGATAACCACATCGGTTCCCTATGAGACTGAGACCATTGTACTACACTTTCCCCCCTCACCCCCATGTCTGTGTCTTCAGTGTGGATGGTATGATTCTCTGGCCCCCAGAAGGTTGGGAGTGGGTCAGAGTAACAATGGGAATTAACACAGTTAATTGCATTATGTTAACAAGTCCTGAGTTCCTATGCCTTCTGTCTCACAGGGGGAAAACCCCCGCATACATCACCACATCAAAGATCAAGCCAAAAGGTCCTGGGCAGGAAAATTACCCCCCTACACACACTTACTGCTCATTCATCTTATTCTCTCTTGTACCAGTTCAAACTTCATCTTATCTTTATTCACACATGATTTCAGGAACTTCAACCAGAGCCTTCAGACTACAAAATGGCAATATATCTGTGTTCCAAAAATACATATTTGTTATATATGTTGTTCCCTGCATGCATTTTTAAACACCAGATTAAGAACTCATACTCTAGAGAGGATATTTCTTAATCCTATGTAATCCAAATGAAATGGTTTCATTTGTATAATCACGATGGGACTCAAAACACATTTTATGCCGGAGGGGAAATCTGCTTAGCTGTACCGTGTGGACTCAACGGTACGGCAGACTCCACCCTATGGCCAGTGGCAGAGCCCCCATGGGGCGGGCCATATGGCATCCCATTTGGTACATCTTGTGTGTTTGACTATTTTATTTTGAGACTATGTTCATTGTACTTTAGTGGCACTGCTGCATTCTCTGTTCACTTTCCTCCAATGAGCCAACAGCGCAGAAACAAAAACAACCTTGCATGTGCAAACTTATGCAGCAATAAAGCTCTTTGTGATTCTAATACACAAGACGGCTGGTTTCGTAGCCACAGTCCCACTTCTTCTTCCATAACTCTAACCGCATGTCATTTAGAAGGGCACTTAGGGCCCATATATACGCCATCTCAGCCATGAATGAGTTGACGTTAATGGAGTGACCTATGCCTCTTGGCATGAGCACAGGCACAGCCAGCGGTGTGTGCACAGCTGGACTGCATCAGGAACATGATGCTAGTTTGTAGCATTCCCAGGAGATTTCAGGTTAGTCAACATGACTTCATGATAGACTAGCAAACATCCTCATCTGTGCCCAAAGCCAAAACGATACTGGGAGGGAGGGGTAGTAAGTAGTGTGTGGGTATTGGTGTAGGTCTGTATGACACGCACAGGCAGAGCAAGAAAGAGAGTCTGTGTGTTTGTGTGCGAGAGAGAGAGGGGGGGGGGGGGGGGGGGGGGGGGGGGGGGGGAGGGGGGAGTGAGAGAGTCAGAGTAAAAGAGAGGAGCAGTGGGAGATAGAGAGACAGTGAGAGAGCGGAGTGAGTGTAAGGAAGAGGAGAAGAGAGCCCGAGAGAGTGAGAGAGACAGAGAGAGAGTGAGAGGGGGAGAAGAGAGACAGAGAGGGAGAGGGAGAGAAGAGAGACAGAGTAGGAGCGCGGGTCTGAGAGGAGGCTGCGTGCTGCTTTCACCTCCTAATCGGTTTCCCTCAGGGATCTATCATCCACTGCAGCAGAGGAGGCATCAGAGGAAGCAGGTACAGGAAGGGGAGAGGACGCTAGTACATCTCAGCATCTCTTCCACCTCACCCATTCATCTCCTACCTCACCCATTCATCTCCTACCCCACCCATACATCTCCTACATCACCCTTACACCTCCTACCTCACCCTTACACCTCCTACCTCAGCCATACATCTCCTACCTCACCCATTCATCTCTTACCTCACCCATTCATCTCCTACCTCACCCATACATCTCCTACTTCACCCATACATCTCTTACCTCACCCATACATCCCTTGCTTCATACATCTCCTACCTCACCCATTCATCTCTTACTCCACCTATACAGGTAAGCAACAATTTACATTTAGTTTGAATTCAATAGTTTTGATTTTATTTTAAATGGTTTTTATTGAGGTGAGGTTGATGTCTCTAATTTACATGCTCTGAGAATAGATACAAAAGGAAAAATATTTAATTTATTTGATATTTATTTTTAGGACATCATCTTACCTCACAACTTAGTGATTCTGTTTTGCTTCTTGGCTGATGTATTTCTGTGAGACTGATGAGAATATGAAATATAATATTCTTTTAACTGCATGGTTATATTTAATTAACAGCAGCAGCAACAACAAAAACAACAACAACAACAACAACAACAACAATAATAATAATAATAATAATAATAATATATGATAAATGGATAATACATACTGATATCTAGATATATACAACATATATGTCTCTGAAATATTCCCCATATGTGTCATATGATGTGCCATCCACTCTTGACAACCCCAGCATAATTGTAATCCATCTTTCTGGCAAGGAAAGAAACAGCCCACAATTTTTTCTAAAGCAGTCTATTTTTAGCATTGCTGTGAAAACGATACGTCTTTTTTCGATCAATGAACTGTGAAATCTATTCTTTTCTTCAAAATTAGGGGGCTCAGTCAGAAGTTACCAGGCTGATTTATAAATGAGGCAGTTGAAGCGTGCAGAGGACATGTGAGGCTTTGATTGTGCGATTGTCTCTCTCAACTGTTTCAATGCGGACCAGCCGAAAGTGGAGCACATGCATGGAGGGGCTTTGATGTCTTCCGAGAGCGTCTCCTTGCCCCATATTCCTTCTCAGAGAGACACCCAGATGAGGAACAGGGAACAGCAGCTGTGAAAGTGACCCGTGGAGTGTGAGCATGCCTGAGTGTGCACATGAGCATATATCACTGTGCATGTATGTTAGTGTTTGTGTGTGTGTGTGTGTGAGTGTGTGTGTGTGTGTGTGTGTGTGTGTGTGTGTGTGTGTGTGTGTGTGTGTGTGTGTGTGTGTGTGTGTGTGTGTGTGTGTGTGTGTGTGTGTGTGTGTGTGTGTGTGTGTGTGTGTGTGTGTGTGTGTGTGTGTGTGTATTTGTGCAAGGCTGTGGGTGCATGTTAGCGTATGTGTGTCTGTGTGAGCATGCAAATGTGGCTATATGAGTGTGTGTGTGTCTGTGTGTGAAAACACCTCAGCGCTCACTCCCTCTGCCCTGGGCGTAGAAGGAGCCAGTGCACACACTGTGCAGCCAGTGCACACTGTGCAGCACAGTGCAGTCAGTGCACAGTCTCACAGCTGACAGAGTTTTAACGAGCTGCTGCAGCCCCGCCGGTCCAGGACTCTGACACCTCGCTCACCGTCAGCTCCGGGCAGAACCAGGCCTGGCCGTCCATATGCAGTGATGCAGTGCTCACGCAACACACAACAACTAAGAAGCCAACTAATGACCATGATCGCCTCGTGGTAGTGGTGTGTGTGTTGTGTGTGCGAGCTAGAGGCAGCGGCTAAGTGGGCGCTTCACTCCGGCACAGCATATGCTCTGCATGCGTGGGCTTGTCATGATGGAGACATGTGTTGTGCTGTTACAGAGTGTTCTGCCATTAAAACAAACAGGGG
Source organism: Urophycis tenuis (assembly GCA_036785325.1). Taxonomy (NCBI): domain Eukaryota; kingdom Metazoa; phylum Chordata; class Actinopteri; order Gadiformes; family Phycidae; genus Urophycis; species Urophycis tenuis. The sequence goes on along the minus strand of JAXIVH010000015.1, from coordinate 2,152,317 downwards.
AGTAGTTTAGACAGCACAACAATATCAAGAGAGAGAGAGAGAGGAGAGAGAGAGATATAGACAGAGAGGGGGGAATTATTATGCAATATCACAGGAACATATTTAAAAAGAATACTGGGAGAATCTGTGAAGCTGATTGCAGATGTTTGTTTGTCGCAGGAAAGGAAAGTGATGCCGATTGGTAACACACTGTAACACACTGCAACACATTGTAACACATTGTAACACACCACAACACACTGTAACCCACTGCAACACACCGTAACACACTGCAACACATTGGTAACACACTGTAACACACTGCAACACACATAACACACGTAACACACGTAACACACTGTAACACACCGCAACACACGTAACACACTGTAACACACTATAACACATTGGTAACACACTGTAACACAACGCAACAAACGTAACACACTGTAACACACTGTAACACATTGGCAACACACCGTAACACACCGCAACACACGTAACACACTGTAACACATTGGTAACACACTGTAACACACCGCAACAAACGTAACACACTGTAACACACCACAACAAACGGAACACACTGTAACACAGTGTTAAACACTGCAACACATTGGTAACACACTGCGACACACTGCAACACACTGACTGCAACACACTGCAACACATTGGTAACACACTGCAAGCAGCAGAGGAGCAGCCATTAATTTGAGGACTGCGAAGGTGACAGCTAATTAAACTCAGCACACTGACCAATAGATATTGTGCTGTCCTGCCACAAGGCTGTGTGTGCTGAACCGCATCCACTGGCTTCAGGGAAGTGAGTAAACACAACCATGTATCACAGTTCCACATCTCCAAACTGAAATCTGAGAAAAAAGACTCATACATTGCCCTGGGAAAATGTAAGCACCCGGCGAGCACTCAGCTCGCTCGACTGTTTCACAATCCGATGCGCAATTTTGTGAAACGATTGAGCCAGAAAGTTTTAGCTACTTCCAATTCTGTCAACCTCAAGTTCAAAGTTGCGTTGTTGTTGTAACAACCCTGTCGATGGTGGCATCCCAGAGGAGGATGAGGAGATGAGTGTGAAGGGGTGTTGTAGTGGAGATGGCCGGGGCAACAGAGCAGCACTGGTTGCCAGGAGACAGCTGGGAGGTGGACTATTGAACACAGTGGCCCAGCCGAGCGCCAGGCAGTGGGCATGCATGGCCTCTGTTTGTTGGACGGGGAAATGTCAGCGGAGGGCAAGGAAGGGGAGGGAGGGGATGGGAGGGGATGGGAGGGGAGGGGAGGGAGGGGAGAGGAGGGGATGGGAGGGGAGGGGACGGGAGGGAGGGGAGAGGAGGGGAGGGAGGGGAGGGAGGGGATGGGAGGGGACGGGAGGGAGGGGACGGGAGGGAGGGGAGGGAGGGGATGGGAGGGGAGGGGAGAGGAGGGGAGGGGAGGGAGGGGACGGGAGGGAGGGGAGGGGAGGGGGTGAGGGTTGAGGGGGTGAGGGGGTGAGGGGGGGGGAGTGGGGGACAGGTACCATATAAAACGCTGGTACATAAAGTGGCCACACAAAGGTCTGTTGATAAAAGGTTAATTGGATTCAGGCTGAAGTACCCTTATAAAAGCTGCTCTACAATTCCCACACAAACACTGCCTGATGCAATTTCAGTCTCGCTTGATGACAGACGGTTCTGGTTTTTCGAATGTTTTTTTTTAAATCCTGAATTGCCATTGTGTTGCCATTGTGCTCTCTCTCTCTCTGTTCATCAGGCTGAAGAAATGGAGGCAGCCCTCTCCACCCCACACAACATCCAGATCTGCGAGGTGACCTGCGACTCCTTCCGCATCGTGTGGGACATGAGCCCTGAGGACACGGCCAGGGCCACACACTTCTTCATTGACCTCAGTCGCAAGGAGAGCCCAGACCCCAACCGCTTCAAACACAGGGTCTGCTGATAGCTTCATGACGTGTCGTGACGTATGCATGGGGTCCTGCATGGGACTTTAAGCTTTCTTCTCGGCTGCTCAACTGTGTACATGTTCATGTCCTAGGTTTACATTTAGTCATATAGCAGACTTACAAGTGAGGCAGGAGACAATCAAAAAACACAATATAAACTGCACAGATTGCACAGATTGCAGAGTACCATGGGCATCAACATAGCTAAAAAGCTATGCTGCTAAAAACAAAAGAGCCAAAAACAACAAAGCACACACAGCCAGTTCATGTGGTATCTTCTATAAAACCCTAAAAACGATCCTCATGGATGGTTCAGAGAGCCACACAATCTGTTTGCTAATGCTGTGTTAATGTCTTCTCTTCCTGTTCCCTGAATTGATAGATAATGAGGCTGCGTAGTGCTGGTACAAGATGTCTTTCTAAATGGTCTTGTTGACTGTGTGGATGAGCTCAGATTCGCTGTGATCATCCGACACATATGAACACACATTTTTTGCCTGAGTCAACTCCGGGAATAATGGATGTTCCCTCCCAGTCACATTCGATGAAGGCAAAATGGAACATGTGCACAGTCAACAGCTTCAGGCCAGTGACTCATTCAAGCAAATTTCCCTCTCAAATGGAGTAAAACTGACAGCAGCAGCACAGTTTTTGCAAAAATATATTTTGGACATCCAATGCATATTAACCAAATTGTGTGAAACTAAATACCAAAGGCTGCAAGCAAAAATATGTAAGGAGACAAATGTTATTTTAATTCCACTCATTTTATTGGATATGCAGTTCATCATGTAATCTTATTAAGTCAATAATTGTAGATTAACATTTAAGAACGTACCAATCTTTTTTTCCCAGATGTGTTATGTCAACACAGTGTAGTGCCACAGTGAACTATTGACTTAGCTGTTCAGGAGGTGTAGAAATCAGAGGGCACGCCACTCAAAACGATGCTGTTGTAGAGTGGATGACTTCTTCCTCTTTCTCTAATGTGCGACACAACACAATCACCGAGTTGCATCAGCAATGTTGCCATGGATATGTGGTCCTCTGAGCTTGTGGTAATGAGCAATGACACACAGGTAAGGGACAACAACGCTTCTGTTCCGATTAGACAGGAGCAATACTGGTTCTGAGGAAAACAAAGCTGTGAGCTATTGAAATTGGTTTCTAAAGAGAAGAATTGACTTAAAAGCTTAACAGAGGGTTGTCGTCGGGAAACAGAAACTGTGTGTGTGTGTGTGTGTGTGGGGGGGGGGGGGGGGTGGGGGCGGTATCAGTGCACTTTTCATCTCTCAATAAACACCAACACCTTGTGTCTTCTGCCTGCTGAACGCTGTGTCCAGGACGTGCCCACCAAGCTGGTGGCCAAGGCGGTTCCTCTCCCCATGGCGGTGAGAGGACACTGGTTCCTGAGCCCCCGCACCGAGTACTGCGTGGCCGTGCAGACGGCCGTCAGACAGGCGGACGGGGACTACCTGGTCTCAGAATGGAGCCAGGTGGTGGACTTCTGCACCGGAGGTACGGGACTGTTGGTCCTGTGGACGAGCCTCGTCATGTTCAGCCTACTGGGGGACTCCGCTCCACGCCAGTCCATGTGATAACATTAACACAAGGAATGCAACACCATAGAAAACAATGACAGTTGTTGTAGTACTGATGAGTTGAATACAACATTCTATTGACATTGAACCGTGTGTCTTTACCTTGCATAAGGAGGATGGACAGTATCTTATCAACACACTTGACTGATTTGCAGACTACGCCATGGAACACCTGCAACAGCTTCTGGACAAGGCCAGCGGCTCCACTGGAAGGCTGCTGAAGTTCTCTGTATTCTATCGCAACCAACATCCTGACTACTTTGAAAATGTTAGGTGAGTGCACGTTGCATATAACGATCAGAATTATTTTGTGCATTGTGTATGGCTACCTACATTAGGACAAAAGCAAAGACCTTTGACCTTAAGGAGCTTCTCCTTGTCTCTAATGATTAGAAATGAGTGCGGAGGACTCATGCGGACTTCCCTGAAAGACAACAGCGGCAGTCATGGCTCTCCCATCAATGGTAAACTGAACGGAGTCTTCCTCAGCTGCAACACGGAGTTCGACACGGGCCTCCCACCTAAAGACTCCCCCTACGGCTCCCTGCGCTTCCAGATCCCAGCCGGACACCTGCTCAACCCCAACACCAACATCTACTTCGCAGACTTCTATTGCATGTACACCGCTTACCACTACGTGGTGCTAGTGCTGGCCCCTGGTGGCTCAGACGGGGATAACTTTTGCCGCGGTCGGCTGCCCAGACTGGAGCCCTCCTCCAACCCATTCCTGACGTTCAGCGCCCCCCAGAGGCCGGGGGAGGAGACGCTGTTCTGTCACGCCAGCGACGTGATTCTGGAGGTGCTGTACACGGAGCCGTTGCACCTGGAGCTGGGCACGGTGGAGCAGATCAGTGGGCACCACCAGCTCATGAGTCTGACCACAGCTAACGCTAAGAAGGACCCTAGCTGCAAGGTGTGCAACATCAGTGTGGGACGCTGAACGACGCATAGCTAGCACATACACCGCAGAGTGAGTGTGTGTGTGTGTGTGTGTGTGTGTGTGTGTGTGTGTGTGTGTGTGTGTGTATGATTACTGCACTGCTCGTCAACATTTCCCAGGGATCCTGGTGGACTGGGCCGGTCCGGACCATAGTTGTATCACACACGATTGGAACAGACCCCTAATAGTTTCTCAATGGCCTCTAGCGTTTACTTTGTGTAATGCAGTTCCCTGCATCTTTCTGACTACTACGTCTGGTATTATACATGTCCACCCAAGTGACCCTTTAGCCCCTGGGGTCATGTCAGAACAAGGCTTTGTGTTACATCATTAACGTTCTTTCCTTGTTCCAGCCTCTTTTACAGTTATTTAAGACCTGATGTGTTGATCCTTGCACCTGCTGTGTATTCATGTTGTAATGTCAATATTGTGTGGGTCATAAACATTCCTAACGTTTGAGGAACCAGAAGATTAGTTATGATTATTCTTCATGCACACTGTATTGGGAATGACCCACAATCCTATGTTTATTCAACTATTCCCAAAACCGTTTTATTTCATGTAAACATTGTGCCACCGATGTGATTCCTGCCTGCTTAGTTTCTTGTTAGTCTTGTTAGTGCCTCTTGTTTCTTGTTAGTTGCACATATAATAATACTGAGGCTGTCATTTCCAAGAGGCTCAAATCATTATAAACATGGCCAAATGATTGAATATTTTAAATATTAAACTTATGATCTATGGTTAGGAAACAACTTGCAGTCAGAATATAAATATTTCTTGTTAGTTGCACATATAATAATACTGAGGCTGTGTCATTTCCAAGAGGCTCAAATCATTATAAACATGGCCAAATGATTGAATATTTTAAATATTAAACTTATGATCTATGGTTAGGAAACAACTTGCAGTCAGAATATAAATATTCTCTACACAAAACCCAAAAGTAAAATACACAGACTGAAAAGTTTCATCATCCCACTCAAGCAGTCAGTATTGTTTTCAATGTGAGCTCTTTTTCCTCTAACTCGGTGGCTCACGTCACTTCAGTGGTTCACTGCTTTGCCGTCTCGCCTTGACACAGATGGGAGCTCATGCAGATGTGAACACCATAATTCTGTCCCTCGTTGTTGTCCCAGAACGGCTGGCTGCAGCCGTCCGCCGAATACCTCAAGCAGAACTCGATCTTCCTCTTGGCGTCCAGCACCTTGGGAACGTGGACGCTGAACTCAAAGATGTCCGTCTCGGGGCCGCCGTAGCGCGCCTCGGCGTACGAGCACGACACGTCCCGGTAGCTCTGCCAGGAGTCGAAGGTCACGCGCACGCGCACGTCCTTGTGGAAGCTGATGTTCTTGACGCGCACCGCGCCCCGCAGGACGGACCTGGCCTCCTCCGTCAGCACGGTGCAGCTGTCCAGCGCCACCATGCTGCGGGCCAGCCTCCCGCGCAGCGCCTGGAAGTCTGCCGACGGCTGTGGGAAGCCCAGCCGCAGCCGGGTGCCGGGGCAGCAGGTGCTGACCGTGCGGCTGTAGCTGTCCTCCTCCTGCTGCGACAGGGCCGGGCCGATCAGGGCTCCCAGCCGGCCCAGCGAGGCCGGGGGGTCGGCGGGCCGAGGGGAACAACGCCCCGAGTCCTGGTCCTGGGAGAACACCCGCACGTCCGTCAGGGACAGTCCCCTGGAGTCGGCGAACACCACGCGCTTCTTCTGGCCGAGGTCGGCGGCGGCGCCGTCGTAGGCGTCGTCGTCGTCGTCCAGCGCCTCGTCCAGCAGGAAGGACAGCAGGGGGTCCTGGCAGGCCCGGCAGCGCGTGTCCAGCGACAGGCGGCGTGGCGCGGGGGGCCGGAGGCAGGGCCGCCGGGGCTTCAGGATGGGCACCCACACGTGAGGACACAGCTCCTTACGTTGGTTCAAACACAGCCGCACCGCAATCTCCACCAGGCCGGCGGGCTGGGCCGCGGAGCCCAGGGCCAGCCGGGGCAGGGCCCTTCATAGGAAACAAGGAGGGCAATTACACCAGGAGTAAACATCCTCACCCTCAGGCTTATCAGACAACATTCAGTCAAGTCAACGTTCAGTTCAAGTCATTTTTATGTATATGTGATTGGAATATCCAATCAAAATATTTGGTAACACTGATTCAAAATTACATTATATTAATTTCTTCGATAAAAATAAAAAGACAAAATAAAATTCATTTGATGCCTTGAATCCTGGATTGCATCATAAAATGATTTTCTTACGTTGTGTCTGTCATCTTCTTCCAGTTGGTCTGATGTCGTAAAGCCGGTTGGACCATCATCTACACAGGATAAAGGCAATTTGTCTTGCATTCACTGCTATATTTACATATCATCTATGATCTCAGGCACAGCGCTACTTTGTTGCACTACCAGGGGTCGTAGTTGACTTACATTGAAGAAGTTGTGAGGCCAACAGTTGTAGATGGTGCCTGTAGTCCTGCTGAGCAACACATCCTGCTCAACATGCTATTTATATTGCAATACTGCTCCACCCCCTTTTGCTCTCCTAACCAATCAAAATTCAATATGACGTGATTGACCGATAGGAGTCAGTTTCAGTTTAGTGTGTGAAAATGTCTGACAACAAAGCCCACCACAGGTAGGATTACATCACATATCTTCATTCATTGGAGCTTGAATGTAAATTTTTTTTTTTATTTGTATCTCCTCAAACAAATGTCCTCATTCAATACCATGTTGTTTTCAGAACATACATTTGGGATAAGGACCCTGATACAGCACAGGTCTGAAACAGTGACATAGCTCTTAAAGGTCATTTAATTTGAGTGTTGGTATTTCAGATTCCACTCTCAAACGTCAGTAGTCTGACCCTTCATCCTACTGACATTTTGGCCTCCATCCAAGCATTTGACTTGTTGGCTGCTCTCCTAATGAGATCTCCTGTTTCCATAGGCAAGGGGCAGTCATTCTGTGTACCCCTGTGGTATGCCCCTCTGTAGAAAGCACTGCTAACTCACGTCTCTTAGTGGAGCCCTTTAAAGTCTGGGGTCCTGGTTCCCTCTCACTTGATCCTGCAGTGCAAGATGATCTCCATGTTGATGTGTTACACACAAACATTAGGCTACAAATACCACACCTTAGGCTATAAATACCACACGGCCAGCATTTGGCTTAACTTCCAGTCCATCTCCAAATCCAATTTAAAGTCAATTACTTTCTTGTAGCAAAGTGGGAAAAACACAGTAACCAATGGAGACTTCTGTTGTGACAAGAGGTCACACATGAAGACCAATTGAATAAAAGGCAGTTTAACATGGTTTCATTAACAATTCACAATTGTTAGACTAGAGTGAATTTGTGAAAGTGCAGTTAAATGTACAGATTTTAAACAGGAAGGTATATAAACCTATTTGGACTTAAACTGGATGCATGATCCTTTGCACGTACGCCATTGAGGTGAGTTGCTCCATCACTCACACCCACACACACCCACCCCCTAGTGATACAATCTTATCCTCCAGCGGTGTGACACAGCTCATGATTGGGCAACAGAGTGAATTAACTCTGGGGTTTCCAGACAAACCATATATGGAAACAACCAGACTAATTTATGCATAGCCAGTTCTAATTCCGTAGTGAAAAAAGTATCTAAATGTTAAAAGTGAGATTTAAAATATGGTTAATAAAGATTGATTTGGACAACGCAAAGCAGTCTGTCATCAAATACTCATGTCATGCCATTCCATGTCAAATCCAAAACCCATGGACATATTTTGTATACATCTAACACAGATGCATCTGTTCCTCTCCAAAGAGAACCAGGAGAGGAAGCAAAGTTCTTCATCAGTCCAGTGGTAGTTTTGTTGCTAGAAGATGAAGGAGCTGTTTATGTTGTTGAGGCGGAAATATTCACAAGAAAAGAACCTAAAAATGAAAAAAAAAAAAAAAAAAGAACGAGAACAAATTACTCAGAGGACAACCATGTTATCAAATTAGTTAACAATCATAATAAAATCATAATAAAAATCAATCATAATCATAATAAAAAAGGAACAGAATATCCACCTCACTCACAAACCAACTTCATGAAATAAAACACTGGATGTCCATAAATTTCCTGAAGCTCAATTGTGATAGAGATTATGCTAGCAGCATTTAAAAATCTGCTAGTTTTTTTAAGTTTTTTTTATGAGAAGCTAATGATCTCCATTTTATATACAACTACCATTTCAGCCACAAGTGCCACTACCGTCAGCAACCGTGGCACTCTGAGCTCCTCCCACCCACACAGTCTCAGGATCTTCTGGCACTGGACCGCTTGTAGGCCCCAATAGCCAAATGGCTACTGTGTGGGTGCCAAAGCACTCAGTATCATGGCCCCCAGACTCTGAACCCCATATCCCAACATCTTGGTGAAGTCACCAGCCCGGGTTCAGTATTTTTAGACAGCCACCTTCAAAGCCAGTTTAAAAACACATCTTTTCACAAAAAAATTTAAGTCTTTGCGTGCCCCAAGTTCCACATTTATGGAAAATCTGTAAACGGAAATGCGTGACTCATTTACATTTACAATATAAAGCAACCTTGAATATGGTCTGTAATGGTGTAATGTGTGAGACTCTGCCCAATTTGAAAATATACTGGAAAAAGCAATACATCCATGTGAAAAGGACGTGGCAAAAATCATGAACTGAAAAAATAAAAAGCGGTTGGTGTATCAAAACCAACTGCAAACACAGTGTTTAGATTGCTCTGGGAGCACTTTGCTCCTGGCTCGGGCTGCCGGACACCAAACACTGCAACGCCCCGCGCTCCACAGCGGAAATGTGACTCAAGGGTCAATTGAGAAACCTGTTTCAATATATCCTCCGCTTTCAAATGGCAAGATTTCAAAAGAATCTGGAAACTAATGATAAAATCAATAGAATAAGAAATATAAAACATGTTAACATTAGGAACACATGGAAGAGGAGAACTACGATGAAGAATTACAATTTATTTGCACATTTGTTTTGAACCACAAGATAGTTACCTACGACAGTCACTTACCATGTACATTAAATTAACTGCACCGCTCCGGTTGAAACCAGCGGTGCTATAGTTCTGTACCGCATCAGATGCTGAGAGCCCTCTTCAAGATCCACCACATACTCTCTGGATGGGAGAGAGGTACAGAACATCAAACAGGGCCACGTGGAAACATCGCCCCCTAGTGTACGCAGACAGAAAAGCCCAAAAATCAGGAAGAGCAAAGCCAGTGATGGAGACAGTGACTGACCTTTGGTCATCTGTCTCGGGCTCCACCATGATGTTGTCCTGTCGCTCCTTCACACGCAGAAACACAAAGGAGTCCAAGCTGGGCTCAGGAACTGGAGACACAGCAGAATGATCATGAACACAAAAACACATTGTACTGAAATAACATCCTGTAAATGTATCCAAAACAACTTACAGGGAATACATCCACAGCTGCTCATGGCGAATGAAATGTAATCTGAATCCTCTGCCTGAGGGCCAAACACCCGGAGGCTCATGTGTAAACAGAAGCTAAACTTTATTGCGTCCTCGTCTTCAGACGGGAGGCATTTAAAGTCAACCGCGGACTCGCTTATCTAGGGCATAGATCGGTCAAATAAACATGCAAGGCAGTCAGTCAGTCATCACCTATGATGAGAAGCAGAGAGACTTTACCTGCTTTCATCAGATCCACAGCCTGCAGGTTGGGGGGCATGTGTCTCAGTGCCACGGCCTTCAGGTAGGTTTCCGTGTTAGCAAGGTATCTGTGTATACAAGATCAGTGTGGACGCATGTTAGCTATGAGCAGAACAGCAACGCTCTCTTCCTCAATGCTGGGTTAAGGTTCTTCACGTGATACCCACTCTCTGGCAAAAGCGTACTCCTCGGGTGACAGGTACGAAGGATCTCCATCAGCCCTCGACTTCTCCTTCTCAAGGACATGCGGGAAGAATTTCTCAATCTGAACATGGATTAGATTAGATTAGATTAGATTCAACATCATTGTCATTGTGCAGAGTACAAGTAAAGAGACAATGAAATGTAGTTGCTGGTCTAACCAGAAGTGCAAAGGAGCGATTAAGGTGCAGTATGTAGATGAGTAGTGCAATATGAGTGGACAGTTGTAAAGTGACAGTAGTAAGTAAACAGTGGCCCTGTAAAGTAACCAGAAAACAGACAGTGCAAGTAGAGGTAGTAGATGAGTTTGGGTGTTACAGTACAGTAATAATGAACAGGGTGGTGTACAGCAGTGGAGCACTGAGGGTGGTGGTCTCCAAGGCTTGGGGCGGTCTGCGGGTGTTCCAGTGACGGTGGATGCTACTGACCTTCTGAAGGCGGGAGCGCAGGTAGCTGCTGAGGACAAAGCGGATCCTGTCTATCTCCATGCGGTGGACGCTGGCCTTCATGTCCCCTTTCCTCACACGCTGCAGGTTCGCTTCCTGTTGGGCACAAGGGTCCACAACACTGTCACAAATCACGTCATATGAACAATACCAGCAAATTTACTATGAAGATATCATTCTGCGTGCAATCAACAATGCAAATGAAATATATAGATTAGCCTTCGTAACTGTGTCACTACAATTATTATTTATATTGATGAAAAAACAAATCTTCTCCTTTACCATGTGAGTTAGCTGCTCCATCACACACTCGACTATTTCAGACTTGTTCTCCAATAAATCCGGTGAAAACTTTTCATTCAGCCAAGCCTGAAACGAAGTTTAAAGAGCAATGTCAGCGTCAGTGTACAGCGACGTAGGTTCTGTTTAAATGGCACAACAAAACATTCACCGTTTCTGGGAGCATTAAGGTTACACATAATGTAGGCAAATGAGTAAAACACTAAAATGAATAAAGTACAGAACTTAATATAATATTACCTCTTCCAGTTTTGCGATCAACTCAACCGGGGTCATAACATCTCCCTGGCTGTCGCTTTGGTCGCTTCCATCATCCGACAATGCGTCCGACATAATGTTCAGCAAAACCCCCGAACTCCACCAAATTAACAACTGATAATTAACGTTTGAACTGAGGTCAAGAGTAAACAAAACGCAAATAATGACTAAAACATGTACTTATAGAAAGAGAGACGACATCTTCTGGGAGGATTCCGTGTTGTGGATTTTCCCGCCACTAGAAGAGTCATCGCGGGAATCAAAGTGCGCAAAAGTGCGCATGTAAACATTGCCCTTCTCCCGTATCTCCACATGGATGGTCAGGAGGTGGTGATCTGTTCTGGTTATTCTGTTCTGTGTAGCCCATTCTAAATTGTGCTGTACGTTTTTGACATACTTGTTGATTTGCTACTATTTTGCTTATTTCGTTATTGTGTTCGATTGTTAGATGTAATGTATTTTTTGTATGTTTTCAATTAACTTTATTTAAAGCAGTAGATATTAACATTATTTTGCAAATAGTAAATATATACTTTTTATACCGCCTGGTGCTCCCTCAACGGCATTGGGCTACAAAACTGTCGATCTGACAATGCAATAGAAATCAATACTACTAAAATGTATTGGTCTCTGATACAAGTGTCTGTTTTCCCCATGCCCCCCCGCCCCTCCTCCCCCCCCCCCCCCCCCCCCCCCCCCCCACCCCCTTCTTGGTCCCCCCCCATGCCACCTTAGCAAAAACAAACCCAGGAATCGCCCCTACCTTCAAATCGATGAGATACTGTTTTAATTAGGTTTAGTTCTCGTCAAGTCAATGATTAGTGTGAAACTGCTCAAAAAAATAACACATAATCATTATAATGTAACTGGTAGTGCAGCTCATCCAGGATGGCACATCAATGCGCTATGTGGCAAAAAGGTTTGCTGTGTCTCCCAGCACAGTCTCAAGAGCATGAGGAGATACCAGAAGGTCCCTCAGGAGAACATCCGTCGTCTCATCAGGAACATGCCCAGACGTCGTAGAGAGTGCATACAGGCACGTGGAGGCCACACACTGAGCCTCATTTTGAATTGTCTTGAGGAATTTCCACAGAAGTTGGATCAGCCTGGGATCTAATTTTTCCACTTTTGAGTCTGACTCTGAATCCAGACCTCCATGGGTTAATGATTTTGATTTCCATTGATCGTTCTTCTCTTAATTTGTTCTCAACGCATTCCACTATGTAAGATTTTCAATTGGAATATTTAATTCATCGAGATCTAGGGGATGTGTTGTTTAAGTGTTCCCTTATATATATATATATATATATATATATATATATATATATATATATAGTAGTAAAAGATAAACCAGACAAGATATTGGCCCTATTTATGATATTTGTTGAGGTTTACAGTGGGAAGCATTGTTTTTTTTAATCATTGTTAAATACCTCTATGTTCTGTTTAAAGACAATATCAAATTAAAATATGTGCAGCTCATTGCCACATAAGCACTCTGTACAACTGTAACTCACTGCACTTTTTTGATTCCGACCACAAAATTGTCCATATCACACCACACAGCTTCATGAAGAATCTATCTACCCCTGACATGGTAAGGCCCACCCTTCTCTAGAATCTTATTTGCAAAGGGCTGATAGTCATGTGTCATGTCTGAAGGTTCATGTCATGTCACTGAGCTATTTGTTTATTCTGAAGTCAACCTAGGATGAATGACATAACAGCTTAAATGTCAACTTTCAATAGAAAAGAAAAGAAAACTGTATACAATGGTGTTTATTTCACAAAACATTAGTTTGATTCTTTAAACATGGTAATTTTATCCAAATGTGTTGGATAAATGGAAAAGTTACATTGTCTGAGTGTCTTTTTAGTGTTATTTACAGGCATTTTATGGCACAACATTTTACAGTTGACAGTTACAGCTGATAAAAAAAAGGCGATCATACATTATATGGATGTATAATCATGTATGTATGTATGTACACAAAAAAGAAAATTAACAAGGCAAATCATTGTGAGACCAGTTTCAACAGTGGTCAGTGAAACAAAAACCCTGGCTTAATCTTTAAACGTGACACACACACATGTGTCTACATGTGGTGGTGACATGTGTCTACAACATGTCACCACCTGTGCAGCAGACTGTGTTGGCCAGCGGGCGTGGGCGTGGGCGTGTTAGCCAGTGGGCCTCTCCCCCACGTGGCTCACAGGACCACGTATATGAAGAGGGACATGATGGCCGCGCTGATCAGGCCCGAGATAGGAACGGTGA
>JAXIVH010000015.1:2131163-2133663 GCA_036785325.1 Urophycis tenuis | reverse complement strand
GCAGCAGCAGCCACAGGTAGCCCGACAGGTCGGCGGGGGGGAACAGGTCCAGCGTGCTGACGGAGGCCAGGGTGGCGAGGGTGGAGGTGTCCATGGTGAGACAGGCCGTGGACCCCCGAGGCAGTGAATTCAACAGCGCGTGAGGTAGTGTAGGTTTATAAATAATGTGGCCTCTACCTTTAGAGTTATATAAAGGCAAAATGGGCTTCCCTGATTTCTGAACCTAATTGGTTAAGAAAAAACATGTTCTTGGAATTTGTACTTGTTGCTATGTTGTTATACAGATCATTCTTTCAGAGGTCCTTGTAAAATGAACTGATAGTGACGTAGGAAGGGCGTCCATGGTGACAGTCTGCCTCTGGTTAAATGTACTGTAAGGGAAAAAAAAGTTAATTTGGTTTAATTAATTTTAGAATGAAAGACAAGAACAACAAGGTATGGATTACATGCTTACTTTTTTTTAAAACTAGAAATGGACTGGGTTTACAATTAAGGAAGCAATTATTATATGGATCTAAATATTGCATGGGTTTTTGTCTCCATTACTTTTTTATTTAACAAGTTAACCATAAAGTTAATAATTAACCTACTCTAACCACCAGCTCGAGCATTTGAGAGTTAAACATTCTTCACGCATGTTTGTACAGTTTATTCCTTAAAAACGTAGGCGACGAGCGCATAGGCTAAAACAACGATAATAACACAGGCTTTATCTAATAACGTCAAGCAGTTAACAGAAGGCTAACATTAAATTCATAGGCTATAAGATAGAGAAGATATAAGAAATTGAATTGTTAATAAAACCTCAAAAACAACACAAAACAAGACACAAAACAAGGCTTATTGACTGGGCATAATATTGACCCTTTCGGTCAATAATCAATAATAATAATAAAAGGTTAAATTGACTGCGATTATGAGTGAAATCCTGCCGATAGTTGACTGATCAGCCTGCCCAGCCTGTACAGTCTGATCACCATTAGTTGTAATATATTGATGAACAGCACACCGTCACTACTTACTTGTGCTACCGCAGCAAAAGTCTCGTGATGAGTTCTTGGCTCCAATGCACCTGCGCGTCGGCTCGAGACTGAGAACACCAAGAGGCGCGAGACTGTCTAGCGTGCAGCGTGCAGACGTCGAGGCGCGCGGGCTTATATATTAGACTGTGGGGTGGAGGAGGGAACGCGCGCGCACACTGCCAGTCGAATCACGAGACTGTCGCTGCAAGCTAATATTTAACTTGTTTGTTGAACAGAAAAAAACATAATTACAGTTTTCTGGCTTTCATTGGGCAAATGAGGAACAGGTTTCTTCCAAAATGAGCGTTCTTATTACCAATGGGAGGAAACTGTTTGCCGTTACTGCCCACCTTTCCCCTTTTGCCATTGAATGAGATAAGAGCTCAGTATTGCGGCCCATCTCTCTCCACAGGCCTACAGCCCACCAGATAACGTTTTGTGCGTTATCCAGTGATCTGTTCTGGTTGTTTCATAGGAACAATGTGAGGCCTTCAGCAAGTTACTGTTCAACCTCTTATTTACTATTAATTGTCTTGTCTGTCAAACTCCAATGGAAAGTGGGTCCATTTTTGTCAGTCAGCGGAACATTGCGGACATTGAAACCGCTGACGCCTTCCTATTCATAACTAAGTAGCATTACTTATTACTGAAAACATTTTAGAGTGGCAGCACAGGTACAACCTATAAAGACATTTTAGTGATAATCTTTTGCGGGCCCTAGTCCTTTTTTTCTATGTCTATGTGTAGGCTATTTTATTTTCCATTCCATTTTGCATAATCCCAATATGTTTTAAAACAACAATAATAGGTAAGAGCGTAATACAAAGTAGGATGTTTGTAACATGAAACCCATATATACATGGAAACTTAATGTGTGTGTGTGTGTGTGTGTGTGTGTGTGTGTGTGTGTGTGTGTGTGTGTGTGTGTGTGTGTGTGTGTGTGTGTGCGTGTGTGTTCAGTGCAGCCCTAAATATTGCATGTGGATTATATCTTTAAATGGAGGGATAGGTAGCTTCTTGGTTTATCACAGTGAAGGGTGGCATCTGTATGTATTCTTATTATAACTGCGATTTTGTTCCAAATGTATTTTTAGATTGAGTAGCAACAAGTATGTTTGCAACAATTAATACCCCACATCACAGTTAACCAGACCTCCGTGTATTAAGTGTTTCTAGTGTAGGCTATCAACAAAACAAACAGTTTAAATATTTTCCCAATGTTTACAAAATGTGACTTGAGAAGGAGTCTTTCTAATCTTAGTTTTAGTCACATATAATTTAGTGTACAATGAGCATTGCTTCTGAGCTTAGATGGTGGGTTTTGACTACACACATAACACCCTGAGCTCTTCAGAGACACATGTGGAGTCTGTTCTCTATTTTGACTGACAGGGGGGGGGGGAGGTGCTACAAAACTTTCCCAGAGAGATTTACCAAATGTTAGTGTGGCTATGCATAATGGAATATAATTGCTACTC
>JAXIVH010000015.1:2123663-2126163 GCA_036785325.1 Urophycis tenuis | reverse complement strand
TTGACTGAACTTAAAAATAGGTGTTATTATTTAGTAAAAAGAGAATGGCGTGGCTCACCGTTCCTCCAGGGTCAGGGCCCTGTCATGGCTGCGCTTACGCTTGATGGGGTACACCGGTGGGCCACGCAGCCGCTCGGTGGCCATGTGTCTGTACCGGTCCTCGCTCCGAAGGTTGGGCTGACCTTTTTGAAAAGAAATAAGAATACATCTCAGAGTTAATAAACACCTTGAGGAAGGAACAGTCATCTGGTCATATGGTGAAAGGGTCAGAGGTCACCGGTTAACAAAGCTGTATTGAAGTTGGTGCTCCTGAGGACAGGGTAGTTTTTTTGCCATGTGACACATATGTGGATGACTAATAATCGTGGGAAATGTTCCTTTAGCCATTAATTGTAAACTCCGTTAAGCTGAAGAACTTGAACTACCTGATTAGTGTGTCTTACAACACACCACACAGCTGCTTCAATACTAACGGTAAAGGTTGTTTTTCTGCATGAGCTTGGCATTCAGCCTACTCGCAATCGTTTTTTTTTTTTTTCATATTCAATTTTTTTTTCTTTGGTCTTATGAGCAAATGATGAGCCGAGCTTCATAGGGTGTGTATGAAGAGGAGCACACAAAGACTGACTGTG
Source organism: Urophycis tenuis (assembly GCA_036785325.1). Lineage (NCBI taxonomy): Eukaryota > Metazoa > Chordata > Actinopteri > Gadiformes > Phycidae > Urophycis > Urophycis tenuis. The sequence continues at coordinate 2,125,531 of JAXIVH010000015.1, read as the reverse complement.
CAATGAGGAAATGAGTGGGTGTTGTCGGCCCTTTTATGTCGTTATATACATCTGAATTGCGCCAAAATGCTTCCTGATCAAAAAACCCTTTTGTTTTTAATCAATGCAGTGGTTTTGCTGCACAAGCACACTGCATTGCCCTTTGAGTTTGCCTTCTTTAATTAAAGGATAATGGTAATTAAAGGCTGAGAGGTTAGTGTGTATGTGTATGTGTGGGTTTGTGCATGACAGTGTGTGGCGAGTGAGTGTGTGTGTGTGTGTGTGTGTGTGTGTGTGTGTGTGTGTGTGTGTGTGTGTGTGTGTGTGTGTGTGTGTGTGTGTGTGTGTGTGTGTGTGTGTGTGTGTGTGTGTGTGTGTGTGTGTGTGTGTTGGGGGGGGGGGGGGGGGCTGGTTGGTCTGAGTGCCTTAAGATAACAATGAATGCAGATGTTGCTGATAGTCATGCATACAGTCCAAACACTACCCATTTGAACGTCTTTCGGTGGAGAAAGAATACTGGACAGGTGTTGCTGTTCACAAGGTGGTTTGACTGTATGCACACGACCTGAAGCCCTTCAATCCACCCTGCACACTAATGGCATTTCAACTGTATTCAAACGTTAGCCTGGAATACACTTTAAACAAAGCAGGATGCTGATAGAAATCACCATATGCAGTCTAGCTACTGTGCAGCCAGAGAGGAGCACAATAGAGAGGTGATCATCTCTTCTGGGTTGTCACACATTGCTCCTCATGTGAATACACATTCTTAACTGGCTAACCACTCTGTAGACACAGAGCAGTAGAGGGGGGCGGGGGGGGGGGGGGGGTTCAGGTGAAACCACACCTATGCTGATTTTCTGATGCCTCAGGCATGATTATTTCTTCCACATTACCAGAACCAACACATTGCCTGGCCCTGACCTGTCTGTACAGTATACTGAATGTGCAGATTCATCAACATAGAAGGTTTTAAAAAGAGATCTTCAGCTCACGATTCAGTTGGTGGTGGATCAAAATGATCAAAAGTTTTCATATTTTAAATGAAATTGGTTGTTTAAATTCAAATTTAGTTTCTTTAAATCCTTTTAACTAAATGTTAGTTAGACATGTGTGTGATTGTTGTTCTTACAGTTTTTATAAAACAGAACACCTGTAGTGCAAAGTAGAGCAGTATCAATTAAAAAGTATAAAAGTATACAGTCTAAGATATCCTTTGTTGCATGATCACTATGCACAATACAGACTTCTAAATGTAAGCTTTTCCACAGGATCAGATTACAATGATATGCAAATGCTGCCAAAGTTGTGATACTGTATGGTTGAAAGTGGAGGGAGGCATATTCATCAAGGCAATATTTCAGTCATCAAACCAAGACGTAAAGTCAAAATGCAGAACTAATTACAAAACATACCTTCCAAGATGTAGACCTTGAAGCCACTGCTCATCCGCGTTATATAGTGAAAGTTTGCCACAGCCATGGCTTCTTTTCTTCCGCAGTATACAAAGAGAAATGCAGAGAAACACCTTGACTGCTGGGGCTTACGGGACACAATGAGCCCGAGTTATGGGTTGGGTTTAATAGGTAATGAGATGCTGGCTCTGAACTCCACCAGGTAATGTATCAGGTGTGAGCAGAGCTGTGCTACGGCTTCCCTTTGAGTCTTTCCCTGTGCTCTGATTGGCTGCCATCAAACCAATCAAAAGCTTTTTTTCTCTTTCTCTCTGTTTGCTTGCTGTGCTGCAGGCACAATTGTGACCATTACAGACATTGAGTAATTGTGCTTTCACCCATTCGGGTAGATTCTAGCAAATAAACACTACAATTGCACAAATACTACAGTTATTAACCATATGTATGTACAGTATGTTATTCAAGCTAATACAA
>JAXIVH010000015.1:2120796-2123463 GCA_036785325.1 Urophycis tenuis | reverse complement strand
GTAGAATAGTAGGTATAGGGAGTGTTAGGATTGATTGGTAAGCCTTCATACAAAGTTAAGGGAAAATAAACATTGTTTAAAAAGGTGTGGTCCTACAAAAGGCACCGTTTTCAGACAGTCAAACGGTGTGTGAAGTAGTGATCTTACATCTTTTAGCGGTGAGGCAGCAGTTCTACAGTTCTCTTCAAGTAAGTGCTACCGTCATTGGGCTGTGGTGAATGATTGTGTCTGTTGAGGTTTCAAAGGTATCGCCAACAGATGGCGCATCTCTTAATATGTAATTCATGAACTCACTGATCAAAATAATAAAAATAATAAAATGCGTGCTTCGTAGAGGAGAAGAAGCCACAACTGTATCTGTTGTTTTGCAAGAACGTTCAGTGTTCCATCCTGCTCGGATGAATCGATAGCGCCGAACACCACGGTCAGACTCAGCCCCCATCCATCCCGTTGGCTCCCTACACTCTCCTCGCATCAGCACCACCCTTTATTCCAATCGTGCGCTTGCATCTCCCTTAGGAGCGCTGGGAGTGACGCAGGACAGACTGGAAAGCTGCACCGCGCCTTGAGGGAGGAACTGAGAAGCAGGTGATGAGAAAAAACCCTACCATAGAGTAGGCCTATCATTTGGTGACGGTAGGTTTTATGCAGGTGCTAATCCCGTTTTATGCAGGTGCTAATCCCGACGCATGGCCTGTTTAGGCAGAGGACAAATGAAATCGAGTCGGGAATAGGATATGCAGCTGCTGCTAAACTGCCCTAATAACACAGCAAGCAGCACTCCTTCATTCATACGCGGAATTGGGGACATATTCTGAGGTAGGTTTTCTATGGCGATATAAAATAGTGTTGTTGTGTTCCGTAATCCACAAATATGGAACATTGTAGTCTATTCATTAAGGGCATGTGTTAAGTAGGCCGACGCTTATAATATAAAAATGATAGATTTAAATATATAGGCTAATTGAAAAAAAAAAAAAAAAACAAGTTGAAATTTCCCTGAGTGCATGTTTGGCCTAACCAGTCACGACATTGTTTAAAAACTACAATAGTCTTCTAACGAGAGTCTGCCCCTAATTCCTCCCACCACGTCTGTCTCTATTGTCACACAGGCTTCATTCACCGAGCTCTCTTCAAATGGGAAAGTAGATATTTTCGCCGAACAAGTTGGAATTCATTATCCAGTGGTCAGGATTTAGGCTCTCTGCACCTACTCCTCTTCCCTTTCCCGGCGTTACCAAATCTCCACCATGAACTACCTGCGTCGGCGACTTTCGGACAGCAATTTTATCTCAAATTTGCCCAATGGCTACATGAGTGATCTCCAACGCCCTGAGGCAGCACCGCAGCACAGCCCCGCAGTGTCGCCCGGGCCCACGGAGCAGCGGCGCCAGTCTACCAGCCAGCAGCAGCCGTCTGGAGGAGCTGCTGCTGCTGCTGCTGCCGCTGGTGGAGGTGGTGGAGGTGGTGGAGGTATTGGAGGTGGGGGAGCTGGGTTCTTCTCTTCCATATCCAACGCCGTTAAGCAAACCACCGCCGCAGCAGCTGCGACACTCACCGAGGCAGCGGACAGAGCAGGAGTGTCGAGCAGTGCTAAGATACTGCTGGTTATCGACGACCAACAGACAGATTGGTAAGAAGAACCTGCACGTTCAAATCAGTTGATGTGTGAAGTCTCCTAAAGCAGCGCGCGAGAAGGTCCTGGTTAACCCAGTGGCGTCAGGGCCACGTGAGTGAGGACCACCCTGTTGGGCTCATATCAGGTGTATATGAGACTATCTGCCATGCAGCAGAGGAGACGGAGAAGCCATTTTATAAGCTAACCTATTTACAACGACTGATTATCAATACACAATAATGCTGATTCATTAGCATATGCATTATGCCATTTTGGTAGGCCTGTAACATGCGCGAGATCCTCACATTGCTTAACAATGAGAACAAGTAGCCCTATGCTATTTTATGAACATTTGATTACAAAACCAAAACCAAATCCGAACTGTGGCTTACAATAAACAGTTGCCCTATGTTGAATGACATGCATCAACTCCCCAATTTTATTCTCCCCACCTAGTCTAAGGTGTGACAAGTGTGAACATTGATCTAATGAAAATGTTTTAAGTGAGACCTTGTCATAATGTGTCAAAATGTAACACCAGTAACGGTCTGTATTGTTGTTGGTCTTCTACAGGGCGAAGGTCTTCAAAGGAAGAAAGGTCCATGGGGAATTTGACATAAAGGTGGAACAGGTGGGTGGCCTTCAAACGTTTGTATGAACATCCACTGTTTTCATCCTCCCAAAACAAGGCATACAAACTGTATCTGAACGCAAAGCAGAGCTTCCAAGAGCTTCCGCACCAGAGTAAGCACGTCTTGTGGAACCTGGTTAGCACTCATCTTGTGTCCAGCCGTCCTACTGTATTATACAGAACCTCTGGCAGTGGTCAGAACAGAGCCGTGTTATCCCTCGTTTCATGTTTGGTTACAGAAAACCTTAAGAAAACGTATTTGCGTGAGTGGATGAAGCTTTGAAGGCGATTTTGAGTGTAAATCTACAGTGGCCAGTCTGCACAGTGTTACTACTACTGATTAATCAGAACAAATATGAAACAAAAAGAAACTGAAACGCCTTATACGCCCAGATTTCACTTTGTCTGCCAACAGACG
>JAXIVH010000015.1:2083296-2115796 GCA_036785325.1 Urophycis tenuis | reverse complement strand
AGGCGGCAGCCAGCCCCAGAGGCCCCCGGGGCAGCCGGCCCGCCCCGGGGGAGCACCCACCACCCAGCAGCCCCGGCCTGCTGGCCAGGGAGGGCCAGGCGGAAGACCCCCGCTGCAGCAGAAGCCCCAGCCCCCGCAGAAGCCCCGCCTGGAGGACGCGTCCATGGGCGGCTCTCCAACTCTAAAGTAAGTAGATTCAAGGGAATTTACTTTGTCGCTTGGATGCAGAGGAAGCTCTCCCTGAATGCTAAGTAGGATGAAAGGAGCGTCTTTCATCCTCTGCCTGCTCCAAGACGTGCATGCCACGACCCATCCGTGCTGTTGGAGGCGTCGAGATCCCACCTTAGTGCGCATGCAGCATGCAGGTTTTTGCAGCTCACTTCGATTGCAGCCCTTTTATTTCAAGAGACAGCGTCACTTTTAAAGCAGACACATCATGCGGTTGTGATTTTACCCTCATCCGTTCATTTTGGCACTAGAATGGCCGGTTGTTTTGGAAAGGTCGGAATGGGAAGTGGGAATTTTAGTTTCAAACTACAAAAAGTTTAAAATAGTACGTAACAGACTGCCCTCATCCTTGTTTTGGAAACAAAGTGGGTCAAGGTGTGTGTAGGTGAATACAGGTATGTCCCCTGCTCTTGACATTCCTGGGACGACACGGAAATAACAAAGAAAAAGTATTCTTTCTGAAATTATTACCATCACTGTAATACTGAAAAGCTAAAAAGCTTTAATGAGTTATTTAAGCGTGCAGGGTCCCCCTTAAAATGAACATAAGTTAATATTACACTTTGCACATTGCATCGCAAAATCTATTCACCGAATCATTAACTCATTCACTTGCTATTTGTTCATTACATTTGAAGAAAAGAAGGTTTACGTTGCTCACAAAACAATTCGAATGTAGTTAATTTGCTGAAATCAAACACAGTGCTTCGGTAATTTAAGCCACTGGAATCATTTCCAAGTCCACAACCCACACGTGTCAACCAGAACATTGTTGTTGCATCGCTGATGGTCTCACACAGGGTGCTACAGGCCTGAGTGGGGCGTCACACAGGGTGCTACAGGCCTGAGTGGGGCGTCACACAGGGTGCTACAGGCCTGAGTGGGGTGTCACACAGGGTGCTACAGGCCTGAGTGGGGCGTCACACAGGGTGCTACAGGCCTGAGTGGGGCGTCACACAGGGTGCTACAGGCCTGAGTGGGGCGTCATACGAGGTGGTCATGGTCGTTGGCCTTTGTCAGAACACCACTCGGTCAACACAAGTGCCTGGCAGTAACTGTGGTACTTTAGGACAGAGGATATACACATAATCCTGAATTATCTCCCTTCTGGGACATTTATGTCTGTGAAATACAAAGTATGCTGAATGTGTTTTATCTTTGTTCTAGTCTAAACAGTGACACATTCTGCTGCTCAACAGCTAGTAAAAAGATACTCCCATGCAAACTCAAATAAATCAAATAAACAAATCCAAACAAAATGTTGATGTTGAAACAAAATACAATATTATTATAACAGCAATATAACAAAGGAATATCACAATAAACTCTTCGAAATACAATTAATGCAAACATAGAGTTAGACATAGACTGATCATTAAACTAATCCTAGAGGATTTTGCTCTCTCTTGATGTCCGTGCCTGATTATGAAAACATGCATACATGAGTCATCATTACATTATTGTCATTGCAAATCTCCTTTCCCGCATATGACGGTGAGTTCGTCATACCAAATTTTATGACAGGAACTCCACAACTCTGTCGTCACCGTAGCGACACGCCTTGCCCTCGTCTTCCTCCCTCTCTCCCACATGTTGACCATCTCCATGGGTTTGCTGCATGACGTTAATAGCCTCTTCCTCTCCTCTACTGCCGTTTCTCCCCCCCCTCCTCCTCCTCTCATAGCAAGTCCCAGTCTCTTACCAATGCCTTCAACATTCCAGAAACTCCGGCGACGCGAGCCAGCCTTAGCCAGGACGAGGCGAAGGCTGAGACCATACGCAACCTCCGCAAATCTTTTGCTAGTCTCTTCTCCGACTGACCGTGAGCATAATGTGGCCCCAGCGCTACTGACAATAAAAAGGACTTGCAGGGCGAAGGAACCGCTGTTCCTTTCCTACGCCCCCCCCCCCCCCCCCCCCAAAACAAACAAGGACCAACAAGATGCCACCTAATAAGCATTCTCTCACACTGGAAACAAAGTTAACCCTAAAACAGCCACTGCCGGAGGTCAGACAGTAAAAACCAGAGGAGGGTAGTTCATCCACTCAGTTTGAAACATTCCTTGACCCACTGCAGGCGCAGACGCCTCTGTGATTCACTGACTCATGTACTCACACACATTGGATGTGTGCGCCTGCTTGCACATGTAGAAGATCTTCTTCCATTACGCGTACACACACACACACACACACACACACACACACACACACCCACACACTCTCTCTTAATCACTTGCACACCAACGTTCACACAGACTGACTGGTGTTTCACAGACACACACACTCTCAAACACACATACTCAGACACACACACACACACACACACACACACACACACACACACACACACACACACACACACAAACTCACACAAGCAATTTCTTTGTCTGAAATTCACACTCATGCACACACATGCAAACACACCTATATGTACAGACACACCTTACAATATCAAATCGAGTGTTTTTACTTGTTTGTTGGTGGCATGGCGTGAATTATGATTTTTTTTATCGGTACACTAGTCAACAAATGATGGGATGCCTAATCATATCACCCCAGTTGTACACATACTAGAATGTTTGGTGTTGGTGAATGCTAGACATCTTACTTTTGAGCTGGTATCCAATCATGTCGATATTTTAGCTGCATGTCAACATGGAGGCAGTAGTTGTGATCTCTAACCCCCGGTAGTATTGGCTCTTTGTAACTGTGTTGTCAAATGTAGCTCGAGTAGTTAGTATAGTAGCCTTATTTGGTGTTGTGGGAATGTTGTCGCTGCCATTTTGTTCTCTCTCTTTATTTCTCTCACAAAACCCTTCACCTTAAAAGCATGCCTTGTGCACACAAGAGTATAATCAGTCAAATGGCAATATTTCAGGGTTGCCCATTTTGATTGTGACACTCGTGCAAGGGGGTAGGGTGTTCCATTGTGGTGTTGTGCGATTGGTGTTGATGTCCTAATGGTGCTGAAGGAAATGCATGGTATTCTGTTTTAGTTTTTGTTTGTTTATGAGCTAGAATGTATTGAGTACTATTGAAAATGTTTTGCACTCATTATACAACAGAGTTATACTTGAATTCAATGACACTGACTGATATATATATATTTATATAACAGTCAGTATAAGACAACATTTTCAGGTTTGTTTGATTGCCAGATGAAAGGAAACTGGTGATCCATGCACAGGCTTTCAGGCTGAATTGAATAGATAGAATATACTAGAATACATAATGCTAGGACAGTAATCTAACTACCATATAATAGGTGGTCAGTTACATATGAAATACAATGATATTGATAAGAAATCCTAATATGATCAACAATTTATTTTATTTTGATATTACTCTATCTCTTTTGAGTTAAGGCAAAACTAAACTTAAACCAATGGAATTATTCACCAATGCCACGAATGCATATTAACAGTGACTTTCAGTGGGTATTTCTATTGTCTTTTTAAAATCTATGTCCAAACTAACATACTTAACCTTGTATCTGTACTACCCAAAACACACATTTAGTGTCTGGAAAATGCATAGCATGAAATAGGTTCATAAGCGATAAACCAGGAGTGTGCTCCCAGTCCACTGAGCCAAGGACTTCTATGTGTAGACATGGAGGGGTGGGGGCTATGCACCTCAGTAGGGTGTCCTACTTACGTGCACTTATGTGACTCCTTACGTCATTTCTTTGACATCGACGCTTTTGATAAACCAATTTCGATAATGGTTCACACGCCCTGAGGTCCTTTTGGGATTATTTGTGTTTTGTTTTCGTCGTCCCCTGAAAAACTGTCTTCCATTGAGAGGAGTGCATTTTGTCCCCCCCACCCCACCCTGTTTGAATACAATAAGGCAATATCATTCACAAAAGGACGCAATACCTTAACATTATGCGATGAGCCCTACCTGCCCCCCCCCCTTGCAAACCCGTCTGCAGGCTTTGTGTGTATCGGTGCGTTCGTGTGCCCACAGTGACCCCTTGTGATCAGTGGTGTGTAAAACGTGTGAATGTCGTCCTGTAACGCGTGGAAACAAAACAAGCCGGTGGACTTGCTGCTCAGGCCGAGTGATGCGGACGGCTCCACTGTACTCCTGCTGCTAGCTGAGCTTCTTCATGTCATCCCTGGTCTCACGGGTGGCTTGGACTTCTTCTGAAATGTGCTTTACTTTATTTATGACGTCATCTATTTATTTCTGTGTATGTATTTATTTATTTATTTCGTTACATGTTTTCACACTTCAAGGCCTACAGCTACTTGGGTGTGCCTTGTAGCTTTATGCATTAGCTACCTATATCCTAGCCTGGTTACCAGACGGATTTGCGATGTATAATTTGCTCTGGTATGTGTGATGCACATTTGCAAATTGGTCTGGGGATGTCAGGCTGTATATATCCTATGTGGCGCCATTTCTTGAATTCCAAAGTATGTATTTGTTTTACCAGTGACTCAGCAGGTGAGTTACTGTTATATTTTTCATGGCATAGCACACTGCCAAAGACAAGACCAGCCTTGAAGCCTTGTCACTGGTACACCCAGTGTGTAATTTGTGACGAATGGCTTGAAATCAGAGGGCCCCTGGGAAGGTGTCACAGCATACACAATCCATCATGACAATCCCCGAGACCATTCGGGTTAGCTGTCATGGCAAAATGGCCGCCATCTGTGTTTTGTTTTTTTTAAATCATTTTTCGACTGTTCATAGTGGATATATTTTAACTGTGAATGTATACTGTATTGTTACATTATTTGCTGGAGTGATTTTAACCATTTTTCTAAATGCATACTATGATAGTTTGAAATATCTTGTCTGTTGAACTATCAAGCAGTCAGTGAATGCCTGCCAGATGTGTAAAAACATTTATGAAAAAATGCAAATTAATATAAGAAGACGCAAAATTGTAAATCATGGTGGAGTATTGAAGTATGTGTATGGAAAAAAATGTCAAATCTATTTAATGTTATATGCAATGTAGCTCTATGATGTGAATTATGTTATCAAAACAGGCACATATTCAATAAAGTCTATGACTAACAGTGACTATGCTTTATACTCTTAGTCATTCTGAGATTTTAGTTTGTATACTTTTCACCTTTGTTCTTTGAATGGCAGAATCGTCTTGAAATCAGCAGCAAATATAATAATAATAAAAATGCATTTTATTTAGAGGCACCTTTCAAAGCACTCAAGGACACCTTACAGACAAGTTAAAAACAAGTAACAAGTAATAATGGCATACTCTGTCAGTGTGTGACAGAGTACGCCACTCGGAGTAAGTGTGTTTTCAGGCGTGATTTAAAGGTGGAGTCAGAAGTGTCTGGTGGGAGAGAGTTCCATAGGCGGGGAGCAGATCGGCTCTTGATAGCTCTTGAAATGTGCTTTACTTATACTTTAAATTAAATGTACTTAATTCAAATCTGTAGGCATTAAAATGGCAGCGTAAAATAACAACAAATCACATAACAATAGGTATATAATGTATAATAGCTATATAAATGTATAAAGGCATAGGTATATAGAAATATTTATATAATCACATCATCATCATCATGTTTCTAAAGCTCAAGTATTTCTGCATAGTAGGCCCATGTGGCCACAAGGTGGTGTGCACTCTGACCACTATGGCTCTTACAATCACATATAAGGTCTCACATGTTTGTATGCAGTCCTATATATTACACATTTTTTAAAGGGATATTCCGCCATTTTTGGAAATAAGCTCATTTTCCACCTTCCCTCGAGCAAAACAATCGATCTTTACCCTTTTCCCGTTCATCCAGCCGTTCTTTGAGTCTGGCGGTACAACTTTTAGCTGTAGCTTAGCATAGATCATTGAATCGGATTAGACCATTAGTATCTCACCCGCTTAGAAGTGACTACGATTTCCGGAATTTTTCCCATTTAAAACTTGTCTCTTCTCAAGTTTGAAAGTGCAATAAGACTGACGGAAAATGAAACGTGGCGATTTTCTAGGCTGATTTTACCCGGAACTATACTCTCATTCTGGCGTAATAATCAAGGAAAGTTGCAAAGGTACCATGGGCGCAGTGATATGACGCAGCGTCTCAATAGTCCCTGTAGGCTTCTTCCGGCAATACAACCAACGTGATTACCTGCTATTACCGGTGGTATACCGGGACTATACTTTGAGGCGCGTCATATCACTGCGCCCATGGTACCTTTGCAACTTTCCTTGATTATTACGCCAGAATGAGAGTATAGTTCAGGGTAAAATCAGCCTAGAAAATCGCCACGTTTCATTTTCCGTCGGTCTTATTGCACTTTCAAACTTGAGAAGAGACAAGTTTTAAATGGGAAAAATTCCGGAAATCGTAGTCACTTCTAAGCGGGCGAGATACTAATGGTCTAATCTGATTCAATGATCTATGCTAAGCTACAGCTAAAAGTTGTACCGCCAAACTCACAGAACGGCTGGATGAACGGGAAAAGGGTAAAGATCGATTGTTTTGCTCGAGGGAAGGTGGAAAATGAGCTTATTTCCAAAAATGGCGGAATATCCCTTTAATAAATAGTACATGCATCAATTTGTATTTCCAAATGTTTGATCTACTCAGCCAATCAGAACAACTCCTCATATAGGCCTACGTATATTAAAAAAAAAAAGTTATGGTTTGATTCTACTTGGTGTGCTTGGAGTAAAAATGTCACAAGACTGTATGATGCAGCAACCCACCAAGTTTGTCTGGATGTACAGAAACGTCAGTGTGCATAATCCTACTTGGGCCTGAACAAAAGACAAACTGCAACACACAGAGTTTTATCTTGGACACGTATCACCATCCTTACCAAAGAATCCTTGGATTCATGGTTTGAGATGCAGTGAACCTTTTGCAAATCTGGACGCAGACAGCTGCAGCTGACAGAGGACAATGGGTCTGAGTTGTACCAGGCGAGAACTGCATCCATCATTGAACCGAATACATTATACACCGAATTCAATGAGGATATCTCAATTGTACTCTCTATCTCTGTTTCAGAAACCACACGACTCCTCATGAGTCAACATGCGTTGTAAACCTTTGTGAAAGCTCTGGAACAGAGAGTGTTTCCATTTTAATTACTCAATGTATCAATTTCTATTCACCCTCACAGTTTTCATTGCACATAGCAATGTTTAGAGTGCACATCCAATTTGCATGACGGATATCATAGTTTACAGCCCACTAACTCCTCGTTGGCTGGCTACCTCCATGGCTTATCTCCTGCAGCATCTCTCTGCTCCCCCCCAGATGGACCTCTATAGCAAGGTATTTCTTCATTGTTCACACTATTTGAGACTTTAGTTGAGATAGTATCTTTAGGTACGAGGACAGCACAAGGTGTAATGATGGAAAAGTGGAAAAGTGGAAAAGTGATGGAAAAGCATTCTTCTGTCATGTTTGTATTCATGTCAATGATGGGGCAGGCGAGGAATCAGCGTTATGAGGCCATCACCATCAAGATCATGTTCTTTTTATGGACAAAGGGAAACTATAAGGGGCGGAGCCAAACCACCCTGCTGGCAGAGCCGGGATATTTCTAGATCTGACCCATTTAAAAAAAAAAAAAATCCCTCAGAAGCTTGAGGCACAGGTGCAGCCTGATGGATGTTAATAGCTTACCGAATGTGTGATTATATAGATGATGATGCTGTCAAAGCACACAACGAACAACGTACCACTACATATTATGTGCAGGCTATTATGTAATTGGCTGACACACACAATTGCATTCACACAACAGACATCATAAAATCCAAAACCGAAGTGATGCAAGTATGAGCAATACCAATCAGTCCTTTAGATTATTTATCAATAAATAGATGAGAATGTGTGTACATCTGTGAGGGGGAGACAGTTAAAAAGAGCGCGAGGGGCAGGCCAATGCTGATGCATGACTCTGTTGCACTATTCAGCAATTACATAATTGCCTTTGAATGGAAAACAGTGGCAGGGCTGTTATCAGGCACTATGGGAAGGCCTCCACAACACTGGCCTGGCGAGCGTGCGGTCAGTTCAGAATCACGTTGCCTGCCTCAGAAGCAGGGCTGATTCACGCTTTGATGCCACACCAAGAAAGACACAAGCCGTGGTTAAAAATGAGCCATACTTGTTGAAGCACTGCGTAGGATACAATTGGCTTACATTTCATTACATGTGCGTAATGTATAGAAGGACAAACTGATTCTCCACTCCCATCCAGTGTGACACTCATGTGGAAGTGCTGCCCATGTCCGTGTGTGTTTCCAAGCGGGGCATTAAGTCTAATTAATGATTCCTTTGCCCCGACTGGCTGAAGACGCAGGCTGAGAGACTAGCGCGGAGCAGAGATTTAATTAAAGTCCACCATGGGATGCCTCCCTGTGACCCAGGGGACCGGGCACACAGGAGCTTGTGTTGAACAGTTGTGAATAATATCTCCACTCTTCCTGTACTGACCTACATGCACTGGGAGGACGCTCCCACAGCCTGCGTGTGCAGGATAACTTATGTAGTGCAGTTATTCTGTAACTCTAGTTTCTTTCATCTTTCTCTATATCTCTTCTTAACGTGACGGCTAGAGGGGGTCACAGGGTGTGTCTGATGCCCTCACACACTTCATACCATCACAATGTTTGCTGACTGATTATTGTGGGCCATGTAATGAAGCTATGTATCCAAGTGGCACTGCACAGCCAGGAGGTTCAGCAGAGAAGCTGTCCCTGGGAGCATGGATACCCCCGGCCGCAGCCCCGCGGACCCCAGCCTGTTGGCTTGTAATCCCCACGTCTCCTGGTCCTGGTTGTGACGTGGCTCTTTATGGTCTCCATGGTGGGCTCCCATCAGCCCTTTGCATCCTTCCCTTTGAAATCAACTCACTGTCTTTTGCTCCTACTCGGTCTTGGTTGCCATGGATACGGTTCCCGAATGGTTTGGCTGGCTCCTACATGGATTGTGTGTGTGTGTTTGCCTCAGTGAATTGGAATGCTTTGCCTGTGTGCTTTTTTTCCCATCTTGATCAAATAGGTGATCACATTATGTTGATTCAGCTCTGTCAATATTGTCAATGACTTTCCTTCATGGAGTGATTAGGCTGATATCAGAGAGTGCATCTGAACATTACAAAAACCATACCCGGATGGAGTGACTAATATCAACTCGAACAACTCAACTTGACACTGTTTGACTTCGTGTTCCTTTGATTGCACAAAGGTGATTCAAAATACATAATATCATTTTTTTATACTATTTTTTCATTCTTGGAAAGATGATAATTCCAATAAAGTGGGTAAGTATTTCATGAATTGGATTGTGTCAGCCTATTACAATACATGCAAATGTACACTGTGTTGTGTAGGGCAAAGGCAGAGTGATTCTTATTGATTCGCCATTGAGGCCTGAGACCTTTCTCTGTGTATAATCCACTCTGATCCTCAATGAGTCGGTGCCAGGAACACAAATCCACCGCCAAACGGTGGATTCTTCGACGGCATCCAAACTGCACTGGAAATGCCATCCAAGCAAGCCCTGCCAGTCTCCTCCAGATCCAAACAGCAACATGTGGTGCCTTGGGGCCTGTGCTCTATGGCTGGAGGGGCACAGCTGGAGTTGCTGGGGTCGAAGATGGTCTGAGTTTTAGTGCTTTCATTTAATTTGTGGTTTACGGTGTAATCCGGGTTAGAAGTGGGCTAACACTGGATGGATATCCCGTGGTTTCCTCAGACTCACCACTCACTACTAAATCTTTCTGGATGTGAACTGAATATTTTATATATGGAGGGGGGGTTGAGTGAGTCAAGAGTTTGCAGAAAGCAACGCACGTTCAACTGCAGGCATACATCAAAGGGTTTTATATAATGTGGATATTTGAAAAATGCATCACAATGAGGGCTGGAATGCCCACAAGACATCATTCTGCGCTCCTCCTGGGATCTCTTCCCATTGTGCATGCTTTTCATTTGACATGTGCCTTTAATATGTTCTCTATGTTTCCTTTCACTGCACTTTGCATTGTGATACAAAGACCAAATGCACCTCATACAAGTCATCTTTGGCTCTGCTACAAGTTTTACCCCAGCCTCCAGCTCCTTAACAGAGGAAATTCATTTTGTGTGCTGCTGGGTATGTGTCCCTTAAAGGTCACCAATGTGTATAATTCCTCAACTACAACAGTCCCCATACTAATATCTGCCAGTACGGAAGTGAAGTAAATGTAAATATATAAAGCAAGCAACATGTTCCACAGTGTCTGTTTGATTGATCAGACCTAATCTGGTGTTGGAGTTCACAGCGATTGCAGTGTAATACATCTGACTGATCCGTATCAAGGTGTGTGTGTGTGTGTGTGGGGGGTGGGGGGGGGGGGGGGGGGGGTGCACTAATCAACAAAGAGCCATCGATTCCCCCTCTACCACAGGACTCTACGGGGTGTCTGAGACACCTGCTAGCCAAACAGCTGACAGCTAGAACGCAAAGCCTGCAGACCCACGGCTGTCATAACCTGATGCCAATGTATGCATGCTGCTGAAGGAGGGTTGAGTCACACAAACACACACACACACTTTCACACACACACACACACACACACGTTCACACACACACGTTCACACACACACACACACACACACACACACACACACACACACACACGTTCACACATTCACACAGAGCCCACTCTGGCCAATTCTAGCTATGGAAACACAATGTGAGACCCCACTGTCTCTCTGAATCACAACTGACACACATCTTATGTCACCGATGGAGTCGTGGATACTGTGAGTATGGAGGGCTGATATAAATACATGTGACGTGGGCTGTGTTCACAAACAGGTCTATAGGGAAAGCTGTTGGAATGCCCAACATTATCTACCATCATGGCGGATGACAATGTGTCCTGCTGAAAGCATCGCTCCAATCTCCGTTGTGATCTCCACCGATGGTGAGCCTGCTTGAGCAAGCAGTTCTCCATCCTCTGCAGTCACATTGTGGAGGACAGGTCTTCTTCAGCCACGCTGGCCTGATTATCAAGTCACAGCAGGCAGAAGCTGTGCCTGGGTAGTAGGATTGGAGCCGGTGTGTTGTCACGTGTGGTGAGCTTACTCTAATGCATCCACCACGCATGCACTCACTCAGCACACACACACACACTCATAACTGTTCCACATGACCATTCAGTCTTCATAATTATTTTATCAAAACTGTGGCTGCCTCCTGCAAATGGTAAAATCAATAAAGTTAATTGTGCTCGGAATAATGCTTGATTGGTTTGGGATTTTAGGATAACAATTCTAAATTGATTCGTCAATAAGTATTAAAAAAAGACAAATTCATTTAGAACACGCGCGATTTACAGGGACACCTGAAAGAGTGAGAATAACAAGCAGTGTGCGGAACTTGCCGGTAGGCAGGCAAAGAATAGGCTACAGTTGAACCCTTGTTTAGGAGACCGCATTGCTGCTGCTGCTGCTAGACTGAACCGCCTGTATCCCCTTTTCCACTCCCCCCCAACCCCCCCCCCCCAACCTCCCCCCACCCCCATTAAAAACAAGTGCACGCACCACGCCTACGATACATGCACGCGCCCATGTATTATTACACGCCCACAAGCGCAGGCTCGGACACACCTCCTCAACACAGATGACACTGGCAGAAGAGAGGAGTCAGCTTCCGACCAGAGATCTGGAGGAGAGCACTATGATGGAGAACGCCGTTACGGCTCTTGAACGCGAATAGCTGCAGGTGCGGACGGCTGACAACTACCATCTCACGCACCAGTGCCTCGGCAGACATCCCGGATCACAGGCAGTCCATCGGACCAGGGCTCGTATGACGGTAGGCCCTTTTTTTATTTTGGATCATTTTTGTCTTATCTTATAATGCAAAAGTGAACTATTTCTCATCTTTGTCGGGGCACAATATTTGCACGATTTGTAATGGGCTCTCTTTTTTTCATTAATGATGTCATCGGGGCTCAAAGACGTTAGGTCAACCACGGAGGATGGAGGGGGGCGTTCGTGCTGCAACAACAAAATAAAAAGGGGGGCTGAAGATTTAGCAAGGTACAAAAATAGAATGGCATCGTCTCTCGTCGTGGCGGGTTTGTATTACCTGTGTATTTTACGAAATTGCAATTTTGCAAATAGCACCACGGTTTATTTAATTTGGTCAGAGGTGTGTTGTTATTCGTCTGCTGTGTGCAGTTAAACATCGCTGTGATTATAGCCACGTATCGCAGGCTCAGAGTGGCAGAACAATAGTTGATATTCTTCAATTTGGACGAATCTGTCTATAGTTATTGTTAGATACTGCAGATACTCGCTCGGATGTTTCGTTTCTTCGTGCTCGTAACTAGGCGACAGAGTTTTATGGCATCGGGGCTATCAGGGGAAGGAACGGCCTCTCCAACTTCCGTGGAAGACGGAGATCTTAGTTGTGCCCTGCGTAGACCTACTTTACAACATTCCTTAAATAGATTTTTCGCAGCACCATCATCATGATGTGGCATAATTTCAACATGGATAAACTGCGCGTTTCACATAGGCCCAATATAGGGCCTATATAATATGAAACATGAAAAAATAGGAGTTGGCCTGGATAATGTGCAGGATGATTGTCTACATATGAACACCAGAGTGTTCAAAACAAGACCCCTGAAAACCAAAACAATACCACACATTACATATGAATCATTACAAATTGTTGAGTGTGTGTGTGTGTGTGTGTGTGTGTGTGTGTGTGTGTGTGTGTGTGTGTGTGTGTGTGTGTGTGTGTGTGTGTGTGTGGAGGGGGCGTGTGTGTGACATGTCAGGGATGGTTGGTCAGTTCTCCCTCATACAGATGAACAGATGGTAACTCAGGGTTAGTTCCTGAGTGAGTGCCAAGAAGGTTTTTTGTGTGTGTGTCCAGTTGGTGTTGGACAGGTTCAAGTGTTATGCATGATTGACTGCTTGATGGTTGTGTGTGTGGGTAGCATGGTGATAGCATGCAAGTATAAGTGTGTGTGTGTGTGTGTGTGTGTGTGTGTGTGTGTGTGTGTGTGTGTGTGTGTGTGTGTGTGTGTGGTTGGCTGATTGATGATGATGTGTGTGTGTCTGTATGTGATTGATAATTGTGTGTGTGTACGTTTGTGTAATGTTACATGTGACGATTCTATTATATGACTAATTAAGCAATGACAAGAAGCTTGACATTAGTGGTGGGTACATTTTGTGTTAGAACCATTTCAACAATACAAATTGTATATATTTTAGCAACTTAAAAAAAAAACATTTCATTGGCTGATGGGTTGAAAGATCCCAAGGATGCTGCAACATTAACTTTAATGTTATAGATTAAATCCGCTACACAAGCGGTTTGTAAGTAATCTACAAAATATGTTACATTTTGATCCACTTAATAGGTATTTTGATTTTAATTTATGAGGCTTCCAGGTACAGATTTTATGACAAGATTGCCACAGATCACGGTGTATTATTGTTTTGCTTTATTTTTGGTGAATATAGGTGACTTCTAACCTATTTCTTTCTTTTCACAGGCTGTGTTGATCTTGAATCACACTGCATGAGGCCTGGGGGAGTTTCTTAAGGATGACACGGACACACCCACCTGATATACTGGTATCCACTCTATATCAGGACATCATACCGTCAAACCCCATCACTGGGCGCTCAATTTCTCTCCATTCTCCTCAGCAATGTGACCTACAAATGATTGACAAGCCGGAAATCATTAACAAAAGGCACTGCCGTAGCTTTGACTTCATCGAGTCACTGGATGACCCAAAGTCTGTCTCTTCCTCCATGGAGTATCCCTACAAGACGGCGGGGCATCAGACATTGGGCAAGGATGTCACGTGGAACGGCCTCGACCAACCGGGGCACCTTCGCTTCTCCTCCCCCGACCTGTTCAACGCCAGACAAGTCCAGCAGCACACCAGCCAAGATGCCACCAGCCACCTCACCTGGTCCGGGTCCAAGAAGAAGACCCGGTCTAAAAGTGCCCCTCGCTTGAAGACCGCACTCAAGCCGGTGCCCATCTCTGTGTCCCCTCCAGGAGCCAGGAAGAGGAGGGACATTCCCCGTGCGGTGTCGGACCCTGTCCGGACGGTCGATGCTCAGCGGGAGTCCTACTCCTCCAACAGGGCCTATCTGAATGACGTTCACCCCATCAAACTACAGCCCCACTCTCCCCTCTATGTCTCGGACTGTTTTGAGGAGCAGAAGCCGGACAAACCAGCCATAACTCCCCATGTCAGGTGCCGCGTGGACATTAAGCCGGACGCGGCTGTCCTACAGCACGCAGCCTGGCAGGCTTCCAGTGTGAGGGCTGAGCAACCCTATCAGAGGTATTCCCATTCCAGCAGTAGCAGAGGTTTATATGTACCCCGCCAATTTGCCTCCTCGCCAACGCCAACTCCTAGCGAGTGTTACAGTGGAGATTTCAGACCAGGATTCCACCCTTTTACCACCAGCATGTCCCCTATCTCATATCAGCATCTAGACCCACACCGAATGCAGTCTCCGACATTACCATATCTAAGTAGAGAGCAACGAGCGTACTCTAACCCTAACATACCCACAAAGTTTTTCTACACAGAGGACCCCGTCAGATACCCAGTTCATCCATATGCGAGACCATACTTCCAGGATGATCAAGCGAGTCTTACCAGCCATGGCAGCACTATGACCAGTCAGTATGATCCAAGGACTCGCCTGGTGCACACCCTTCCAGTCAGGCCCTATTACACAGAACATCCTACTCTCAGGGAGCCAATGCAGACGGTCTATGGCAGACCCTACTCCACCAGTGAGGCAGGATCTTACTTTTCTCAAACACCGCTATCTAGACATTACCACGAAGATGACCACCGGAGTCCATATAACTTGAATGGCTCCAGGGTTATTTATTCCAAGCCGTTCAGCCCCACCCCAGACCAATATGTCCCAACCAGGCAGTACTACACAGAGGGCCGCCGGCAGCCTCGGATCCCCCAGTCTTATTCCGATGACTTGTATCGCTCCAGTATATCTTCTTACTCTAACCAGTCCTTCCTGCATACACCACCAAGAGTCAGGCAAGAACCCTGGTTTGCCAATGGTTGTATGGAGCCAACTAGGCTTGGCGTTGAGGTGAAAAATCACTCCAAGTCTTGGGACAATATTCTGAATCCACGCTATGAAAGAAGCCGGGAACAGTCAGTGCCCCGTGGACGCAGCTACGAAAACCTGTTTTACCAGGGGAGGCATCCGGCCCCCTCCAGTATAACTGCTCAGCCAGTGATTCTTAACCTGTCAAGTTCCCCGAAGCGCTACGCTGCCCTGTCCCTCTCAGAAAATTCTTTGGATAGAGGATCGAGCAATCCTTGGAAGAACACAAAGAGTGGGCTCTGGTTTGTCACTCCAGAGATCACTATAACAGACAATGACATACGGGGGGGCAACAGAAAGCTGCGGGACATTCACTCAGTTAGCTGGGAGTCTGACAACGAGAAGGCACAAGCTTCATCTAGACGGGCAAGTCATCTAGAAGAGCCCTCTAACACAGCAGACATTACCAAAGACTTTAAACCCAATAATTTCTCCCTTCAACAGAGCCTAGAACAATTGGATGAGCTATTAGCTGACCTAGTTGTGGACTACAAACCCCCCACCAGCGGCAAGTCAAGCGAAGGACTTCTGGACCAGCTGAAACAATTGATCATTGAAGATGACGAAAAAGAAAGAGAATCTTCCGGTCTTGAGAACCTCGGATTCCTTAACACACAGCTCCCATCCAGTAAATCCAGCCCAGACACGGTGAAAGACCCTGATAGTGGCTGTGATGGATTACAGAGGAGTGGAGACGGATGTTCTCCAGACCAAAGCACAGATGACGACAATGACACAATGGTTTGCGCTAACAGGAACTGCAAGCGGATAGAGACTCTGTTCAACGCTTGCCTGTACTTCAAGTCATGCCACAGCTGCTACACGTTTTACTGCTCACGGAACTGCCGCAGGGACGATTGGGAGACCCATAAAGGGAACTGTTTATACGGTCGCGTAAGCAGTGTATGTCGACACATGCTGAAGTTCTGCAGAGAGAGCGCTGAGATCCATAAAGCCTTTTCTCGCCTCGCCAAGGCAGGTTACCTTTCGCGTGGCAGAGGTGTCCTCTTTTTGGGTTTTGCTAATCCAGGGACTGCTGACAACTTCCTCCAGGTCGGGCTGGAGTGTCTTCTCATGTCCCCGACATATCTGTCCCTAAGAGAGCTGGACGGCTTTAAGGACAACCTTGGAGAGTACTGCAAGGAACTGCAGCATGCAGGCAACGAGTATGATCCCAATGAATGTTTCCTTCTGAACGTTTCCATAGCTGTCGGTGAGCTGGCGCCCAAAGGGCCGTCGCCCAGGGTTCAAGCGCCAACGGTTCGCAAATATGCAAAGGTGTCCTTGGCTTCCTCCAGTCCGGACAAAAAGCTTTTCAAAAAGGACAGTGAGATGGAGACCCTCATCCTCACCCCTCCCCCAGGCACACCTGACATCGACCAGGAGGGGGAGGAGGGGAGGAAGGCGAGAGAGGTGTGCTTTGTCAACATCCAGCGAGAGCTCAGGACCAGAGGAGTGTTCCTTCGCCATGAGTATCCCAAGATCTACAGCCAGCTCTGTGAGTTTGTTGAAAGCAACAAGAGGTTCACACCCACCACGATTTACCCCATCGACAAGAGAACAGGCAGACAGTTCATGTGTATGATCATGGCAGCCTCGGAGCCCAGAACTCTGGACTGGCTGGGAAGCCCCAATCTCCTAGATGATATTATATAGCTTAACACTATACCATATATGATACTATAAAGTATGATAACGATGTCAGATTCCCCTTGTGTACATTCTGTGGATATTTCCAATAGTTTTGATGGCTATAGACCAGTTGCTCTCTATGTTTCTCATGTCTGCCTCAAAATAATCAGAGAAACAAACTCAAACACTAGACACAACCTGCTGCATTTGCTTTGTTTTGAACCTGTAGCACCGAAAAGGGTTTTTAGCTTGCATGTTGACTGATATATTTGAGATTTGATAATTGAGGCTAAAGATCTAAACCTGTATATTCTGTATCTTGGGCGCTATTGTATGAAGCACACATTATCTATAAGCTAATTGAGGCACGGCACATCTTATATTGCTGCAGTCACTGTCTATTGTTTTCTCTCTATCAAATGGTATAGCCAAAATGTATAATTGTACCTTGTTACAGTGGCTGTAATATTGCAACTGTTCAGTAATAGGCTATTTAGATATTATCTCCAAAATATAGTTGTGTAAGTTCTTATTTATCTTATTGCTATTTGATTTTTTTTGTTTAATACGTAAAAAGGAATACAATCAAGACCAGCCAGTTTTATTCCTACACGGTTTTGGTTGGACACTTTTCATCACCTGACCAGAATTGATGTCATTCTTGTGTATCTCGCTTAGTTTGAAAGTGGCCTTTAGTCTGAAATTTGTTTTTCGACACAAAGCAATGTATTAGCTATCTCTTAAATCTTGACTGCTCTTGGCTTAGGGTTTCTGATCAGCCTTTGGAAATGGATAATTGTTTTGCTCAAAGCATGTTATTTATATTCAGGTATTTTAATATCAGTAAAGCTAATACTCAAATTGATTATGTCGATAATATATTTTCATTTGATCCTTGGTAACAAAGTATCTATATTATATATTGAAGTGTGTGAACTTGATACCTTATCATTGCGTGATAACAAAGTTCTAAACCATATGCAATACAAATAAGAAAAACTAAAAAGAGCAACCTAATCACATGCTAGGAAAAATGCTATTTTATTAAAGACGTGGAGAAATTCCTTGGAGCGATGAGCTGCAACGACTTTGTTTGCACTAAGATGTAAATGATAGAATGTGAATGTTTCTAATGTACCTGCAGTTCCCTTAAAGATTGATATTGTGCTTATTTCCATGGTTAAGCTTGAATTTATGGTTGCTCTTTTTCTTCAATATTTATCTATGTGCAAAACCTTCCCCTCTATTTTGTGATGATTATAACCCATATATATATATGATAATAAATGGAATTCAGAGACTTGCCATCAGTTTGTTTTTTCTCTGTTGTCTGTTCTCAGTTATGCTGTTCATTACAATAGATTTACATCCATGATACATTACAAATGTATTGAATTAAAACCCTTTCATCAAAGGATTCTGAAAATCCAGTGTCACCCTCCCCAATAGTTGGTAGTAGTATGAAGTAATAGTATGATGTTGTCATTGCAATACAATTACATGACTAGATAGTGGATATTTAGTTGGATATTAGTTGCCTGAGATTTTAATGACACTATGTATGCAAGACCCTCAGCTCAATAACATACATATCTGTAACGATCCCTCATTATAATAGCCCTATATGCTAGTAGGATGATGTTGAGGCACTTCAGAGGCTTCTACTAACGAGAGAGTAGAGTATATTCATGTATTATATTAAGTAGACTACATTAATATTTGTTCAACAAATTAATAAGTTGCTATTGGTACTGAACATAGACAGTAACTTATCTTATAATAACTAATAACTTTTTATAATGAGATTTAAATTAATAACAGTATAAAGACAGCATTGTCTTGATGATTAACTCAATCGTTATTATTATTTTGGATTATAAAAGTGTGTCTATCTAGCTCTTGAAAAAAAGACAGTGAATGAGAGAAATGAGAGGATAAATCTGGTTGTTTGCATGGAGTTTGAGTGCAGCCTAGTGGTGAAACGGTACTATTGCGTCTGAGGATATATACAGTGTACACTATGGCAGTGGTTCCCAAACACCAAATGAAAAGTAAAAATCTCAAGGCACACCTATTGTGCAAAATAGCCTTTATAACACATGTTATCACTCATATCATGTAAAATATCTGTAAATGTGCATAATTATTTACTAATGCCAAATAAAATGTGACAAAGACTATATTCATCAAATAGGCTACTAACTAATAACTCATGAAATATTTATTAACCAAATATTTCAAATATTAACTTGGAATTTTACCAAATTAGGCTTCATCAAAGCAGCAACACACCCATTTAAACCAGACAGGTCACAAAATTAAAAATGAGGCATTAAAGAATTGTTTTTAGGTATATAGTTTGCCTCTGTATTATGAAATGAGTGCATACAAAGTACTGATAAACTAAATCGTACAGTTGCATATACTGTTTGGGAACCAATGCAGTACGGTATGCTACAGACAGACAGACAGAGATAGTCTACTTTAATGATCCCTGAGGAAAATTGCATTTGTTACAATACTCCGGGAAAAGAAAAGAAAAGACAGACAGTGTTAGAAATATAAATATGTACGATCCAGACCTGTCATGTGATTGAACAGGCCTTACACAACGGATTAAACACCATTATCTTGCCCCAGTGTCACTCACCCAACATATTTTATAGAGTAAAGTAAAATAATGAAAAAAAAACCCCACAATAAAATCATTGAAAATCAAGCTAACTTGACAGTCCTGGTTGTTCCTGCTGCACTTTCCACAGAAGTGTCTTTTCATTACTTGAAAACAGATGTTTACCAAATGATAAATTATCTTAGTAGGCCTATATGATCTCAAATGTGAGATTAATCCCTCAAATCCCTTCAAAGGTGAAAGGAATTAATACTGCATTTAAATAGTAGTAGTAGGTAGTTACACATCTTGCAACATTTTATTCAATGGATTACAAACTGTATTAAACTGTCACCATTTATGGTATCTTACAAAAGAAAATAGGGACTTACATAGAACTATTTAACATTAAGGGGTTTGTTTAACAAAATTGATATGTGAGAGTCATTCATATTATATATTATTTATACTGTAGGCCCATAACCTACCATCAGGCATCCTTGAGCAGAATAACCAACCATACCTGCTGCTAAATAACATGTAAAGGAATGCACTGTAAGTGGCTTTGGATATATATATATATAGACAGCCTTGTATATAGCAGCCTCTGCCTGCCAGCAGACAGCCTTGTCTGCTGTTTGGCCCCAGCCATGGCCCATATGAAAGAAGTCCCTTCAGGGTGATGTTCTCTGCGACTGCTCTTCTTATAGAGGTCTTCATGTTCATGGTTTATGGGGCTTTTCATCTAAGACATCTTTGCCCTGGGAGACATGAGAATAAAGCTCTTGTGGTGTTGTAAGATAAAGGGAATTATTAAACCACTCTATCACTTCAGCAGCCACATGACTCAGGACCATGATCTGGAAGTGCTTGATCATAATGTTGATAGAAAACGAACATGATGAACACATGATCAATGCATAAAAAAGATACAAATGTGAATATAAATGTATATTTATTGATTATAAATCTTATCTTAACTTTTGTATACAAACGTTTAGCATCCAAGCATCCAACTTCAAAATGGTATTTAATATGATCACACAAACACACACACACACACACACGCACACGCACGCGCACGCACGCACACACACACACACACACACACACACACACACACACACAAACACTGCCAATTTATCTAAAAAGTCACGTTTTCTTGCAATAAATGCATTGTCTAACATGACTGATTGTAAAGCCTGGCCGTTTCACTATTTTAGCAATACCTACAACCACAACAACCAGAAAGAATCCTTAGTAGGATTATATTGCTCCATGCGCATGCGAGTTGCACAGGTCTCCTCGTGATGATGACAGCAAATGACAGCCAGCGCTTTTCGACACTGCAGAAGTCAGTGTAGTCGATCGTCTGATAGCACCTTCGGGATAACGTACACAGCGGTCTTTTGGGAAATTGTGGGGATCTACAACACCTTACTAAACTTGGTATGTTGCTGAATTCGCGGTGCAATGTTTAGTAAGAATTATTTTGTTCATTAACCACGGGCTTATAGAGCTACGCTAGTGGAGCTAGCTTGTGTTGTTTTGGCTAGTATCTGTTAGCGAGTGTTGACTTGGTAAAGGTTAGCATGGTTTATTTCAGGTGAGCTACTGGATACATCGAGTCTCTCCACCTCAGCACGAACCGTTTTCACGGCTGTTTCCAAGTGGTAAACAACATCCATTTCTAGGGCGTTTCACTGCTTGTGTTTTATCTGATTTACTCAAGAAAGGCTCGGCTGCAAGCTCAGCGTTAGCTGTTGAAGCTATCCGCTGTAAAGATGAACTCGACTAGTTCAGTTTACGTTGTTTTCACATTCCTTTCCGTTGATGGGACTCAATAGTTATGCGCGTTTTGGTTGAATAAAATGGAAAAAAGTACACATACAAAATTATAACTTAACATACGCTGATTTGTTTTGGTCTGCGCAAGGTGTCTTCGTGGTTGTGCAAATTAGATTCATTTTGTAGACAGGTAGTAACTTGTATTCTCCTCCTTAAGTTGTTGAAATTGTAATTTCTATACGAATAACTACTGAACCGTTCTACAAGTATTTCTGAATCCCCTCTCTTTCAGGAGTTTGCATTAGGCTGTACAACTGTCAGTGACAACATGGTGGACCTTTTATTGTGCTGGTTGTTTAGCTTGGGTCTCCAAAATGGTACTCACACCTAGTCTTGGCTATGTGTCGGATTGCTTTATTTATTTATTTACTTACTTACTTACTTACTTACTTACTTATAATTCGGGCCTATATTTGAGGCACTGTATCGTTTAGAGACATTCAAACTATTTAATTCAGACTATTCTTTCTGTTTCTCTTAAGATTTAACTCGATTTTGTTATTCCATTAAGTGGTACATTAAGTATCCCCTTTAGCTGAATACTGTTGCTGTATGTGAGTAATGGATTCTGAAAACTTGACAAGCATCAATAATTGTTTTTTTTGTAATGAAAACTTTTTATTCTGTTATTGTTTAACAATGTGTCACAATCATTGTCGTCATATTCACAGCTGATGAACAATGTCTTCAACAAGATAACCTCAGAGGTGATTTAGGCCCACGTGACCATTTGTTTTAAACAATATGGGTTAAGGACCCCAAAACCTACTGCCAACCTGACTACTTTAAAATAGCATTCTGGATGTGGACAACCCCAGTGCAGCAGCACTACTTAATTTAATAAATTTTTCAAGATATTTTCAGAAGTTTGACACAATGAAACATGGACAACAATACCTTTTCCATTGTAAGGACAAATATCCTAGTGGGAATTCAACACTTAGCATTGGCAGGGCTTTGAGTTAATAGTCAAGATGATGTCAGAATATTTGAATATTGTGGATGGTGGTTTACATCATTTGTTTGTTTTGAATGAATCATGTGGAACTACATATGTGTCATGTTTTTGTACGTAATACATTTCAAATCTCTATTTTTGCAGAAATAATGAGTTTAATAAAGAGACATAAGTAAAAGGCAGGAAATGATGAAGAAAAGTATTGCATACAATCATACAGTACACAAGTCAGTGTATAGTTTATACTATCTACACTACCAGCATCATTTTAGACGGCTGATTGTTTCAACCTGCTGATTCTATAAAATTATCCCTGCACTCAAGCGCAGCATTAGCTGTAATGCTGGGTGGCCATTTGTCCATCCTTGAGAAATCTCTTTATACTCCCTTCATATTGCAGTGTCCATTAACATCCATCTATTATAATGGCATGTGCTGTACACTACACAGGTTTTCATGATGATAGGGGGCAGTATAGCATAGTGACCCGGGTTTTTGACTCACAACCAGAAGGTACCTAGCCCCATTTTTCTGGGGCTAGGTCCCAGTAAGCATACTTGCCCAACCCTCTACTTTTTCACTGCAAGTCCGTCTGGATAAAAGTGAAATAGTACTAAATAATGGAATGGCTTCCACAAAATGAAGATTGTGACTTTGTTCTATTTTTGCATTTCAAATGTGGCCCCATTCATCCTAATGGTCTACTCAAGGCAGGGAGTTTTTGCATGTTTTCAATACTGTATTTTGAACCTGTGTACCAATGTCACGCTATTGGCACTATCACACGCTGCTTAGAATCCAACTTTCCACGCCAAGGTTTGGTTAAGTTTGTTTTCTCTTCTGCTTTAGAGTTCCTCTACTAATCCTCCCTATGACTGACTGACTGTGGTCTGACAACACACAACATATTTGCCTATTTTAGGAGGCACCTGAAAGGTTTTGGACATTGAAGCAGAATGGTTAGCTTCATCGTTTTGTTATTTCTGTCTTCTTAAGGTCTTTTCCGTCTCGTGAAAGAATGCTTGTTCTAAACTTGCGTGTGCATGCGTGCAAGTGAACTTACTGCTTGTCACCTCTTGTGTGAGTCCACCATCTTATGTTGACAACAAAAGCAATGCCTTTACATTCCTCTGGCCTTCTGTCCGTCAACCTTTCGATTGGCTATTTACAACAACTGCTGATCGTAGACTGTTGACCATCACACAACTGTGATACAAACATTTTCATCTGAAACTTGATACACAAGGAAATAAATATGTCTGTTTCAAATCTGCAAAACCTATTCCATTTCTCCTCCACATCAGTTGTGAGGCTGTGGTTGTGGAGCACTCGTCTGTCCAACTGCAGTCCCAACTCCGCGCTCTGGTTTGCTTGTGTTGTATAGCAGCCAACCACAAGAGGCCTTTTTGTGTGTCACATTCTTTGGGAAATCATTGAAATTTCATGCATTCAGTCTGATTTTATGTCATTGCTGTGTCTGTTTTGTTAGGGGAGAAAACGTGATTTGCATATTCCAGCGTGTTCAGAGACACAGAGAGAGTGTGGCCTTTGGTATTGTTGACGAGTGACTGCTAGGGCATGCTGAATGCACCATTATGTGTATGATGCAAGAAACCAGACATCTTCCTGTTTGCCCCCCCTGAAGGCTGAAACTTGAATAATACTATAGTCAATTGGAGAAAAACTTTTCTTACCGAACCTGTGTTGGTAACTATGGATAAAACTTGAGTCAACAATACAAACTGAAGAGGACTCTTGCCGTGGATATCTTATTTCTGACGCTTTGTAGTACTTTTCTTTTCTTCTGCAAACATTATTTATGTACTTTGTACTCAGCACTATGGGGGGCAGAGCCTTCAGTCGCTCTGCTCCACAGCTCTGGAACAACCTGCCACCTGACCTCCGGAACTGTGACACTCTCCCCCTCTTCAAATCACGCCTCAAAACCCACCTCTTCCGGACTGCCTACTCCCTCTAACCTCCTTGCTTCCTCATATACTTGCCCGATTTATATTTATTTTATCTTACTATGTTGATCTTTTCTACCATGGTCCTTTTTAACATGTGATTTGTATACTTCATTATGTGATTTTAATTTATTCTGTCTGTACAGTGTCCTTGAGTGACCTGAAAGGCGCTTTTAAATAAAATGTATTATTATT
Organism: Urophycis tenuis; assembly: GCA_036785325.1. NCBI lineage: Eukaryota > Metazoa > Chordata > Actinopteri > Gadiformes > Phycidae > Urophycis > Urophycis tenuis. The sequence continues at coordinate 2,091,233 of JAXIVH010000015.1, read as the reverse complement.
ATTATTAATATTATTACTTTGAATAATAGGTGCATTTGAACATAATACTGGAAATTGACAGTTAGCATTAACAGGAGGTACTGGTGTGAATGGTTTCAACATAGCCTTCCATATGATCTAATCGACCTCTTGCCCTCTCTGCCTCCCTCCCTGGCTCTAGCTCCTAGCCTCTGTGCCCACCTAAGCCTGGGAAGATGGTGAAGCCAGACATCCACACTCTGGCCCACCACCTGAAGCAGGAGCGGCTGTATGTGGCCTCGGAGAAGCAGCTGATCCAGCGGCTCAACGGCGACGTGCTGAAGACAGCCGAGAGGCTGTACCGCGCTGCCTGGATCGCCAAGCAGCAGAGGATCAACCTCGACAGGCTCATCCTCACCAGGTTGGCTCACTACCACTTCCACTACCAGAGGGGACGGCCGAGGGGATTTCAAGTCATTCAAGCGGTAGCTGCCAGGGATCAGCTTATTATGACCAAAGTTGACTAAAGAGTTTCAATGGTTGAGTACTTATAATAGGGTCATAATTTTATTAAACGAATATAAACTAGGCCTTAATGACTGAAACTTAAAAAATTTTTTTTGTGGATAAATAATGAGGCCGAGGGTACTTGCAAATGGGTTTTAATGTCATAATAAACACAACACACATCAAATAGATGCTGTTCCTGATATAGTTATCGTGGCTGTCATTGTTCTCATTTTCTGCAGAACTGATACAGATTTTTCTAGTCAGTAACGGTATCAGTGTATCTGCCGAGAAGTAAAAGTGGTTGAAAAAATTCTTTTTATATTGTACTTCCCTATTTTTAAGAAATAATTCACACACAAGGCGGCCTGGTGTCTCATCACGTACTACTAAGGCTCAGTCCTGATGACAGCAACCCGGGTTCCATTACTAATTAGGGCTGGGCGATTAATTGAATTTCGATTTCGATTACGATTTTGGCTTCCCTCGATCATTAAAATAAGATAATCGTAATAAAACGATCATTCTGCCACCCGCCGTGTTTTGTGTGGTAAATGGAGCGAACCCTTCTTTCTCCACCTGCGCACTCCGCTGCGCCCCGCCCCCGCCTGAAAACTTGCAAGATATGTCACGCGACCGTGTCTGCACCTCAAGCGAATACGACCAATCTATTTAACCACTTGAAGTCCGCACACAGAGTAATACATGACCAAGCAATGAAGGAAAAAATTAAACGCTCCTCCACTCCTGCCACAGCAACACAATCCTCAATTAAGGAGACGCTATACAATGCCACCCCATATCCACCCAGCTCCCGCAGGCATAAAGAAATAACGGATGCAATCGCATACATGATTGCCAAAGACATGTGCCCTATCAGCACCGTTAGCGACCCGGCGTTCAATAAACTGATAAACACATTGGACAAGCGGTATGTGTTACCACCACTTCACCATTTCAGTAGAATTGCGCTGCCTGCCCTTTATGACGAATATCGCGGAAAAGTTGCAAGAGAAGTGTCAACAGCATTATATGTTGCCACCACAACGGACCTATGTTTGAGTCGCACCATCAAAAACATTTTTTGATTTTTTTTTTTTTTTAAATCAATGAATAATCGTCTTTAATAATCGCAATTACAATATCAATCAAAATAATCGTGATTATCATTTTTGACATAATCGAGCAGCCCTACTGCATGTCTTCCCCTTTCTCTCTCCCATGCCTTCATGTCTTCATTTTACGATATAATACATTAAAAAAATGCCTGACAAAATTACTCTCATACCACATTTTAATCTGATCAATGCTGTCAAAAGTGGAATCAGATTTTGACATTGCAGTAAACAAACATTGATGATTTCATACATTTTAAAATCATTCAATAAGTCAGTCTTGCGAGACCAGTACCTTTTTGTTTGTTGTGAAACATAAGAGGTTGACAATAGATTTCAGGCTCAGAGTTCAGAGTTTCAAGCTCTCACAAGTTGCCCTAGTACAAATCTGTTTTGTAGTAAGTTAAACGCAGTAGGAAGACTGCTCAGTTGATTATCGATGTGTGTCTTAGGCCAAGGATACACTTGTCGTTTCAATGGAACTTCTGAGCGGATGCTCCAGATCAGAGCACAGGTCTGACGGCCACACTGACACATGAGTTTGCACTCAGTGGCCGGGTCTTCCTGGTAAAGTAATCCTCCTTAAATGGCGGCAGGTTGAAGAGGAGCCCTCATAGAGGAGGCGAGCCCCGGGGAGGGCAGTGCTCAATGCATGCATTACATTACTGAATGCAATTTGGGTTCCTGTGGAGAGAGTTGTGTGGGTCAGAGAACACATCCAGCACTGGTGGGAACATGGCGCCATTGGTATTATATCGCCAGCCATTGTGCCAGTGCAAATTTGGAAGTACCATATCATACATACTGGGAGTCTACCCATGTTCTGCCCAGATCGCTGTCCATACACCTACCCAATGTGCCCAGATTGCTGTCCATACACCTACCCAATGTGAACAGATTGCTGTCCATACATCTACCCAATGTGCCCAGTTTGCTGTCCATACATCTACCCAATGGGATCAGATTGCTGTCCATACATCTACCCAATGGGATCAGATTGCAAGCCTTAGCACCTCAGGGTGTGGTCTAGCTCGACCACAATGTGAGGACAATCCGATCTGCGACTGTCCAGAATTGACAAAATGAATGCGTCCTGGCTTGATTATATGATAAGACTCATAACGGAGGCCTTGTATTGGTAGATATTAAACAATGGTATTGGTATTAAAATCTGGGTGTCATCTATGCAGACGGGGTCATGGCTTTTGTTACTCTTCTGGTCTTTCACCACAGACTGCTGAGTAAGGGAAGCTCTTGGATCCCATAACATGCTGCACCACTGTTGGCCTTTTTTTACTACCGTTTATTAGCCTTGGCTAGGCTTAGAAGTATGTCTGTCCAGACTTCCTGCCAAGCTTTCCATGCAGCCTGTAGCACCGCTAATAATCAAACGCCCTGGTCCCACAGCGCCGAGGCCTCTCCGTCCGAATGCTGCCAACACGCCAAAGTGCTGGAGGACACGCAGTTTGTTGACGGTTACAAGACACTGGGCTTCCAGGAGAGCATCTATGGCGAGTTCCTGGCCAGGATGAGGGAGAACCCCAGGCTGGTGGCATCCTGCCTTGTGGCTGGAGAGAGGCAGAACCAGGACCACAGCCAGGGAGTCGTCCACACCGTCTTCACCTCCCTCTATGGCAACTGTATCATGCAGGAGGATGAGAGCTACCTGCTGCAGGTCAGACGCCCTAACCATGCCGGCTGCCAGGCCATTAAAAACAATCCAATTAGTTAAAAGTATTTCTTGATTTACCAATTGCTTTCTATTATGTTGAACATATTTTCCTCTGGCTAAAATGTTGGTAGAAACATTCAAATGACGTTTCAAGTTGCTTGTGAAGTTGAGTGTGTCGAATTTGCTATCATAATTTGCTATCTATGTCTATCCATGAAATTGGGAACTTCATAAAGCCTTATAGACTAAGAGGACCTCTCCATTGAATAGCTAAGGAATGTAACGGTCAACTTCAGCTTTACCCTTGTAACATAAAAAAGAAGCACTCTTCCCAGATTGAGTCAGACGTGGCGTGTCAGTGTGCCGTGTCTCCTCCTCCTCCTCCTCCTCCTCCTCCCAGGTGTTGCGCTACCTGGTGGAGTTAGAGCTGAAGGAGAGCGACAACCCGCGGCGGCTGCTGCGGCGCGGCAACTGTGCCTTCAGCGTCCTCTTCAAGCTGTTCTCGGAGGGCCTGTTCTCGGCCAAGCTCTTCCTCACCGCCACCCTGCACGAGCCCATCATGCAGCTGCTGGTGGAGGACGAGGACCACCTGGAGACCGACCCGGCCAAGGTGACGGAGCGCCTCACGCCCGCCCAGCAGGAGCGCTTCGGGGAGAAGGGCTCGGAGGTCTACCGGCAGCGGGTGCGGGCGGCGGTGGAGGCCAACGAGGCCAAGCTGGTGGCCCTGGTCAACAAGTTCATCGGCTACCTGAAGCAGAACACCTACTGCTTCCCGCACAGCCTGCGCTGGATCATGTCGCAGATGTACAAGACGCTGTCGTGTGTGGAGCGCCTGGAGGAGGGCGAGGTGCGCATCATGTGCACCGACCTGCTGCTCACCTGCTTCATCTGCCCGGCCATCGTCAACCCGGAGCAGTACGGCATCATCTCCGACGCCCCCATCAACGAGGTGGCCCGCTTCAACCTCATGCAGGTCAGGTGGCGGACCGCAGGGCTGTCCTCATGGGGCCGTGGTGCACTGATGGGAAATGTCAATGTAAAACCATGTCTTTTGGGTGTCATGTTTATCATTGTACAGGTAGGACAGCTTTTGCAACAACTGGCGATGGCAGGCGATGATGGAGACCCCAGGAGAAAAAGCAGCTTGTCCAAATTCGATAAGGTAAGAGCTTTTCCTTGCAGCCAATGCTTTCCACTATATTATCTTTGTTACTATAAAACATTGTGGTCTTGACTCTGCAGAGCTGCGTCGCTGCCTTTCTGGATGTGGTGATTGGTGGAAAAGCAGTGGAGACCCCTCCCATGTCCTCCATGAACCTTCTAGAGGGCCTCAGCAGGACTGTGTTTTATATGACTCACGGTCAGCTGCTGACTCTGGTAGGCTGCTGATTCAACTGTTTGCTAGTGATAGCCAAGGACAACTGTTTGTAATAGGTTGTTAGTACTTGATAAAGGTTTCAGGTTATATATTGGCCTACATGTTAGGAGTAGCACTGGACTGGGTGGTTTACTGTAAACCAGAGTGTATTTTGAAACAGTGACAGTCTAGATTCCAGTGCAGACAAGCCTAAAACCCGTCCATCTAGATATTAAGCCTTGTTCTATAATGGTGATCATTGCACTTGGTGAACAAACCGTCGTGCCATGTTGACACATTCTTGCTGCCACAGGGCTGGGGAGATAATGATCTCAATAATGTTCAGGATGAAATCTTCCATGACCGTACCTGTATGATGTTTATTTTTTAAGTTATTTTTGAGTCTGTTTTTTTTCCTCTACCTACAAAAAACCAACTCGTACAGCAGATAAACATGTTTCAACACACATTGATGTATGTTTAATGTCCCTCCCACTCACAACAACTCACTATCAAGGTCCAAAAATCAACACCTGCCAGCGGCCAGTGGCAGATAGATTTGGCTATCGACTCTTGACTAAAAGTAAACTGTGGGCCCTGTCGGCGACCTCCGCAGGTGGACTTTGTGCGCAGCGTGATGGTGGGCAACCAGCTGCGGGAGGAGGAGCACGCTGCCCTGGAGAGCCTGGTGGCCACCGTGCCCCTGTCACGCACCGTGAAGAGCAACAGCCTGGAGCTCACCCCCTCCAACACGCCCCAGCACTCCCCAGCCACCACCCCTGCCAACAAGAAGAACCGCCTGCCTATAGGTACCCAACACCCCTGCTTATCACCTGATCTTGTGGTACTGAAGAGGGGGAACTGGGCAGTTTGAGTCAGAGCATCCTACTTCCCATCTTAAAGTTCCAGTGCGGTTGAAATTGAAAAAGTAGGTTTTGTTGAAGGAGGTGAGGATGCATAGTTACTGTTTGTATTCACCGAAACTGACATCGAAACCATGTCTTCGTTATTCTTGTAATTGTAACTGATAATTGAAAATTGATGGATGAACTAAAAGACTACTTGCACTGCTTTGTTGACATATCGCAGAACTACAGGTAGGAGCTCTGTCAACAGGTTGCCAATTAGCAGTTCAAAGTTTGAGGCTAGTCCAACATTTCTTTTGGTACTCTGAAGCTGTAAACCTTCCTCACACTTTTTCATGACTGCAGCAGTACTGTTCACCAGACCTGATGGTTCCCGGCCTCAACCGTCCTCTGAATCATTGGTGTCCGGGCGCCATGCAAACGGCATTGAAAGGGCTAGTCATACCTAGCGTTAAAAACCAGAAGTGGTACCTTGAGGCAAAGTATTTCCTCTAATGAGAGATGAGGTAAACAAGTCGACTGCTGATGGCGAGCGAACGCCACTTGTTTCATAGGAAGATAATGAGCTCCCGCTCAGCTTGTTATGGAGACAATTAGCACGGCCTGGACCAGAGCTCAATTACAGAAATGACAACCAATTAAATTGCCAAATATAAATGAACTAATTTTAATTGGAATGGATGGAAAGATGCATAGCCTTCATTAACATCAGCAAGACTAATGATACCTTAAGCAACCCCCCCCTCTCGATTAGCAAAGAACCACCTCTCCATTCAAAGAGGACTCCTTGTTTTTACCTGAAGGTTGTGTGGCTGCTGTGTAGCGTTACCTGTGGGTTTTTGTGTACTCCCTCTCTTTAACCTTCAACCCGGCCTTCCTTTCTGCCTGCACTGCCAACCAATGACCAGGACAACACTTTGCTGCTATCACTTCCTGGGACCCTGCGACCACTGCACTCGCTGCCCACATTCCATTAGTCACCCCCTTTGGTGCGTAGCCTCCCCCCCCCACCAGTGTCAAGCGCTGGAGGCGTCTAAGCTATGTGTGTGTCTGTGTTTATCAACAATAACGCTAACCCCAGCACTCATGCCACCGCTAACCCCGCGCTGTACAGCACCGCCAACCCCGCGCTGTACAGCACCGCCAACCCTCGCGCTGTACTGCAGTGACCCCGCGCTGTACAGCACCGCCAACCCCGTTCTGTACTGCACCGCCAACCCCGCGCTGTACTGCAGTGACCCCGCGCTGTACTGCACCACCAACCCCGCGCTGTACTGCAGTGACCCTGCGCTGTACTGCAGTGACCCCGCGTTGTACTGCAACGCTAACCACGCGCTGTACTGCACCGCTAACAATGCGCTGTACTGCAGTGACCCCGCGCTGTACAGCACCGCTAACCCCGCGCTGTACTGCAGTGACCCCGCGCTGTACTGCAGTGACCCCACACCGTACTGCAGTGACCCCACGCCGTACTGCAGTGACCCCGCGCTGTACAGCAGTGACCCCACACTGTACAGCACCGCTAACCCCGCGCTGTACAGCACCGCTAACCCCGCGCTGTACAGCACCGCTAACCCCGCGCTGTACTGCACCGACCCCACACCGTACTGCAGTGACCCCACACTGTACTGCAGTGACCCCACACCGTACTGCAGTGACCCCACGCTGTACAGCACCGCTATCCCCGCGCTGTACTGCAGTGACCCCACACCGCCACGTGTAGCTTGGCAGCCTGCTCACACCGCGCTTGCTGCATCCGTGATGCTTCTGCCCTGCCGTTACCATTAAAGGCTATATGTGATCATTTTTTTTCTCTTGGATTCTTTTATTTTGCGGGGGGCTTATTGGGTCTTTACTCTGTTTTCCATTTTGCTTCCTCACCCAGCGGGATGTGGCTATTCATTTTCAGGTATAATGGCATAATATGTAGGTTCATCTTTCATTTAGCTCTTGCTGCTGTGGTTACTTTGCCCAGTATAGTTGATGATGAGGAAACAATGGTGGCTCTGTAACTGTGTGGAGTGCTGCTTATACAGCGTGATTTGCATTTTCTAAATCACTAGAAAGCCACAAGCCCACTGTTTTCTTGAGAGGCTTGTGGTCCAGTGAACCTCGTAACGTTGCACTTCTTTTCTTTCAGTTCAGTTCTATTTGTCTACCAGTCCTTCCATGAAGGGGAACCCCAAGTCTTAATTTATTTTTATTTTGAACTTGGTAAACTGTCTTACTTGATCTTCAACATAGTCGAAGATCATATTCTTTGATAGTTCATGCCTTTTGTCACTCTTACTAAAATCAGACTTGATAAGTTATTTGTAGATAACAGGTGTAAAATTCTATGCTTCCGCCAGTCTGCCAAGCAGTCTGAACGTATGGACGTTGTGCTCCGCCCCGATCTCAAGTTGCTCACTTTTGTTCACGTTGAAGTGCCTTTTCTGAGGCACTTGGACACCGGGGGTGGG
>JAXIVH010000015.1:2045796-2078296 GCA_036785325.1 Urophycis tenuis | reverse complement strand
CTTATGTGTTTTCTCCAAGGGATTGGGTTATGAGATGCACATTAAATATCCATTAATACCTCATTATCCCACTGATAAGATTACCATGATAATGAGGCAGAAATTCTAATTGTTTCACTTCTCGTTGTGCCACTCATTTAATCATCCACCTGAAGACGGGTGCTCGGCGCTCTTACCTTGAAGCCTGTAAACAGGGACAGCAGGGCAGAGCCCTCCCGCCATGGCGGCGGCCCTGCCCCTGCCCACGCGTGTGCACAGCCCTGGCTGGGCGCCGGCAGGCGGGCGTGCCACCTCATGATGTGCACGTGTGTGGTGCCGTGAAGCCGGCCAGCGGCGGGGTTCATCTACCGCTGGTCTACTGGTCCTCAGCCCCCCATCCTGCTGGTCCTCAGCCCCCCATCCTGCTGGTCCTCAGCCCCCCATCCTGCTGGTCCTCAGCCCCCCATCCTGCTGGTCCTCAGCCCCCCATCCTGCTGGTCCTCAGCCCCCCATCCTGCTGGTCCTCAGCCCCCCATCCTGCTGGTCCTCAGCTCCCCATCCTGCTGGTCCTCAGCCCCCCATCCTGCTGGTCTACTGGTCCTCAGCCCCCCATCCTGCTGGTCCTCAGCCCCCCATCCTGCTGGTCTACTGGTCCTCAGCCCCCCATCCTGCTGGTCTACTGGTCCTCAGCCCCCATCCTGCTGGTCCTCAGCCCCCCATCCTGCTGGTCTACTGGTCCTCAGCCCCCCATCCTGCTGGTCTACTGGTCCTCAGCCCCCATCCTGCTGGTCCTCAGCCCCCCATCCTGCTGGTCTACTGGTCCTCAGCTCCCCATCCTGCTGGTCCTCAGCCCCCATCCTGCTGGTCTGCTGGTCCTCAGCCCCCCATCCTGCTGGTCCTCAGCCCCCCATCCTGCTGGTCCTCAGCCCCCCATCCTGCTGGTCCTCAGCTCCCCATCCTGCTGGTCCTCAGCCCCCCATCCTGCTGGTCCTCAGCTCCCCATCCTGCTGGTCCTCAGCCCCCCATCCTGCTGGTCCTCAGCCCCCCATCCTGCTGGTCCTCAGCCCCCAATCCTGCTGGTCTACTGGTCCTCAGCCCCCCATCCTGCTGGTCTACTGGTCCTCAGCCCCCATCCTGCTGGTCCTCAGCCCCCCATCCTGCTGGTCTACTGGTCCTCAGCTCCCCATCCTGCTGGTCCTCAGCCCCCATCCTGCTGGTCTGCTGGTCCTCAGCCCCCCATCCTGCTGGTCCTCAGCCCCCCATCCTGCTGGTCCTCAGCCCCCCATCCTGCTGGTCCTCAGCCCCCCATCCTGCTGGTCCTCAGCTCCCCATCCTGCTGGTCCTCAGCTCCCCATCCTGCTGGTCCTCAGCCCCCCATCCTGCTGGTCCTCAGCCCCCCATCCTGCTGGTCTACTGGTCCTCAGCCCCCCATCCTGCTGGTCCTCAGCCCCCCATCCTGCTGGTCTACTGGTCCTCAGCCCCCCATCCTGCTGGTCTACTGGTCCTCAGCCCCCATCCTGCTGGTCCTCAGCCCCCCATCCTGCTGGTCTACTGGTCCTCAGCTCCCCATCCTGCTGGTCCTCAGCCCCCATCCTGCTGGTCTGCTGGTCCTCAGCCCCCCATCCTGCTGGTCCTCAGCCCCCCATCCTGCTGGTCCTCAGCCCCCCATCCTGCTGGTCTGCTGATCCTCAGCCCCTCAGCCCCCCATCCTGCTTGTCTGCCTTTCACACCTGCTCACGCGCGCACACACACACACACACACACACACACACACACACACACACACACACACACACACACACACACACACACACACACACACACACACACACAGACACAGTCCCCAGAATACGCGGTGCTCTTCCGCCTTGTTAACCCAAATGGAGATGGAGTTATGGCGCTACGAGGACTTTGAGTGAAGGGGGTGGTGGTTAGGGTGTAATTTGGTCGTGACTAATGCCTGCCATAATCAACGGCTCAAAGTCAGGGCCCTGGAGGCTAGGCACAGGGTGAAATATTGCCATTAACCCATGACCTTTGGCACGGTAGTTTATACGCGCCTCTGGGTCCCAGCATGCAATGCGCGCGTAACCTCAAGCTGTGTGTGTGTGTGTGTGTGTGTGTGTGTGTGTGTGTGTGTGTGTGTGTGTGTGTGTGTGTGTGTGTGTGTGTGTGTGTGTGTGTGTGTGTGTGTGTGTGTGTGTGTGTGTGTGTGTGTGTGTGTGTGGCGCACTCTGAAGCCACACTCACTCATCAAGCAGTAAATACAAAGTTGCCTGTCTGAAGGCTAATAACAGTCAATGTTATAGAAGTCACCAAACTGAACGTGGAGTGGTTTGACTAATGCATCTATAATTTCCCTACACAGACTGAATTATACATATTGTGAGGGAACATTGGTCTTGTGCCTGCATAAAATATGTTCCTGTGGAATAAAGGCCTCGTTTTCAGTTGCAATGTCAATGACGTCTGAGTTGGCGTTCAAACAACTCCTGTGTGGTATTAGAATGGTCCCTCATTACTACACTGCTAAATAAGAACATGAATATCAAGCCAATGGGTCTGGACTCCAGCTGACAGCTGGTTTTTAGGCCTCTCTCTGAAGGGGCCGCTCTGCATGATGGTACAGTCTCCGCCAAAGTCATTTGCAAGGCGGCTCAACAACCTGCCTGTGCTGGTTCTGTGAGGGCTGAGCGCTCATGTTTCACTGTGTTTGATTGTGCTGATCAGGGGCGGCGGTGGAGAACATGCTGGGCAGCCTGCTGTGCCTGCCTGGGTCGGGCTCCGTTCTGCTGGACCCCTATGGGTCCACCATCTCGGAGACCACCAGCGAGCCCTGGAGCGTGGAGGTCCTACCCAGTGACTCAGGTGGGTTGGCGTGGTCTTCTACTGGCCTGATGAAACACAGCCCGTCTTGATTTGTACTGTTTGCTGAGCGGCACCATGGCGGCAGCCTCCTCTGGGGAGGCGGTGGACGCACCAGGTGTGGCTGTACCGTGTTCTTCAACAAACTTGTGTATGCATCTGTCAACACGTTTGTGATTGCTTGCCTGTTTTTCGGGGGCAAATCTGTGCGTGGCAGTAAAGCGGCATCGCGGCGTCTCCCAAGAGGGGACCTCCAGGTGTGCTGGCACCTGTGGTGAAGCGGCGGGGGGGTGGGCAGCACGCACAAGGGCGGCAGCTGTCCTCAAGTTGGTTTCCATGGAGCCAAGCCTTTTATCTGTCTAGACGCGCCAAAGTAGCGATGCTTAGCTCCACCTTCACCCATCATTCTTTATAGCGGCGCAAAAAAAACACACCTTGTTGTGCTCCTCGCGCCCGCCACATCATTATTATGTCACCGCGCTCGCTGAGGGTTATGGCGCACAATCCAATGAATTATGCAGGCACGCGACTGTGTCTGTTTAGCTAAATTAACACACTTAAATCCTAAGCTTTTATTAATGCAAGATTACTTGCACAACGATATCGCCCCCCCCCCCCTCCCTCCCTCCCTCTTTTTTTTTTTTTTTTTTTTTTTTTAAAGCCAATGTTTCGTGAAAATCAGTCGAGTGCTTTATTATGAGCGCTAAGTGTTTCTTGGAAAAGCAGGGGCTTGGCGCTAATTGAAGCAGTACACCATTTCAATATGTGTGGCGGCAGGAATGACATGCATGAGTGTCTTGATTGCGTTTTGTTCCATTTGCTGCCCCTGTTCTGCTCCATAATAGCGCTATCTGAGGCTTGCCCGGAGTGGAGCACTTGTTTCATGGCTAGGCAGCAGAAAACTGCACTCTGAAGAGCACTTCGCCGCCGCATTATTACTAACGAGCATGCAAATGAGCGCTGCTGTGAGGCGTCGAGCCTCCGGGTTCCATCCAACTGCTCCGCTGGGCCGCACGGAATTTGGCGCTCTGGCTTTTTTTATGGTTTCACGGGGCAGTCGGAAGACACCGTAACGTATGCTTTGTTTGACTTTATACATATGCGCCTTTTTTTTTCTCTCCTTCTGCTTATCCCCTCGTAATCATTATTTATTTATTTTCCTCCTGGAGTGGGCCGCCACTTGTTACAGCGCACAGGGAGAAACAATGACCTACTGGTGGTCGTAAACCAGACCCTCTTTTCCCCTTCCATGTGGTAGACGAGGAGGGGTGTGAGAGGGGTTGGCATGGTTGAATAACCATGGTGTACTAACGGGGTTCTCTGTGTGTCTTCATGGTTTGATAGAGAGATTCTCTGTGTGTCTATATGGTGTAATAACAGGGTTCTCTGTGTGTCTTTGTGGTTTGATAGAGGGGTTCTCTGTGTGTCTTCGGGGTTTGATAGAGGGGTTCTCTGTGTGTCTTCATGGTTTGATAGTGGGGTTCTCTGTGTCTTTATGGTTTGATAGAGGGGTTCTCTGTGTCTTTATGGTTTGATAGAGGGGTTCTCTGTGTCTTTATGGTTTGATAGAGGGGTTCTCTGTGTCTTCATGGTGTAATAACGGGGTTCTGTGTGTCTTCATGGTGTAATAACGGGGTTCTGTGTGTCTTCATGGTGTAACAATGGGGTTCTGTGTGTCTTCATGGTGTAACAATGGGGTTCTCTGTGGTCTTCATTCTGTGGTAACGGGGTTCTCTGTGTCTTCATGGTGTAATAACAGGGTTCTGTGTGTCTTCATGGTGTAACAATGGGGTTCCCTGCGGTCTTCCTTCTGTGATAACGGGGTTCCCTGTGTGTCTTGTGCCCTCCAGAGGCGGCTGACCTGAAGCAGGAGGAGCGGCTGCAGGAGCTGGAGAGCTGCTCCGGTGTGGGCAGCACGTCTGACGACACGGAGGTCAGAGAGGTCAGCTCCAGGCCCAGCACCCCGGGCCTCAGCGTGGTCTCAGGTAGCCCTGCTCGCCCGCTCTCTGCTGCCGTTCTCCAGGCCCTTCTCTTTGTCTCTCTGTTCTCTCTGTTCATCCCCTTTTTATTTTTTCTACATATCCCCACACGCCCTTCTCCCTCCCTTTTCACCTTTTATCTAATTTCAGAAGTCATTTTCTTCATTTACTAGACGAGCTTAAACTGCATTGCAAGGTAGTTTTGTCCTACCTGGTCAATGTTGCAATGACTCAAAAGACTGGCTCTCAGCCTGACGCTGTGTCTCTGGGTAGAACAGGAGGCGGGGAGCGCTTGTTAACCAGAGCAGTGGGGTCGGTGTAAAGCGCTTGGCTAGGACACGCAGGGTTGGAGGGGGTTAATGCTGAGTGTCATTGCCGCGGGGGGCTGGGGTGGACTTCCTTTGTGATGTGCATGAGGTAGTTCCCCAGATCAGGAGGCCCGTGGCTCTGCTGACGGGGGGACCCGTCCCCGGGGAGCCGGCCGATGGATGGTGCGTGTTCGTCTATTACTCTTATTGGGTGACTTTCCCCCTGCCCAGGGGAGCTTACGCTGCCAATTCAGCGCTCCCAGTGGGCTCCCATCTGAGAGATGTGGGCCATTCTGCACACCCCTGACGGTGTGCTCTGTCTGGCACGCCACCACACGCTCCACCAAATAAGTTCACAGCCCAGAGAACAGCTATTCACTTTTTTTATTCTGACTTTCTGACCTCTTTTATTTCTGTCTGAATCATGACTTCTTCTGTATGTCTATGTTGTCTTTGTGCTCTGGTTGACTGTCTGGATGCTGGTTGTGTGGCAGGCATCAGCGCCACCTCAGAAGACATTCCCAACAAGATCGAAGACCTGCGGTCCGAGTGCAGCTCCGACTTTGGAGGGAAGGACTCAGTGACCAGTCCGGATGGGGAGGAGGCGGGCCATGGTAGGACACACACCTAATGGTGCACTAAGCCAACGCTCTCTTCTACACCACTGTCTGTCTCTGCTGCTGATGCAGCTGCCATCAGCTCCACACTTTGGTTGATTTGCTAAATGTCACACGTGTTTTGTTTGATGTACTCCTATCTGCTATGATGGCTTACATTTATTTTAGTATGAGGTTCATTTACTAAATGCTGACCCAAATGCTTCTGTTGTTTCTAGGAGCACACCAACTGACGTCTCCACCCTCACAGACAGACTCTCTGCTGGCCATGTTTGACCCTCTCTCCTGTGAAGGTAATAACTCTATGTCCTGAATGCTGGAGAATCAATGTAAGCGCACAACTAACTCATTAGGGCCCTGGCCACATAGCATTTAGCACAGATTAAATGATCGCAAACTGTGATTCTTTGTCCCGACGATGGGGTAATGGTAATGAACTAAGGTACTTCACTTCAACTGCCAACAATTTCTATTGTAGTTCTCATGCTGCAGAAGCCCTCCAGTGGGAGACAGCAGTGGGGCAAGTGTGATTGTGAAGGAGGGGCTTTGTGAGAGTGCGGTGGTGTTGGGGAGGGGGACTGTGTGTGCGGCAAGGTGAAGGGATGACAGGTTGAGAGACCTCACCCCGGGCCCTTTTGGCTCAGCCCCCTCGCCCCACTGAGCTAGTGGCACCAGGAAGCCACTGGAATCCTTTCAGCAGAGAGACGCTACCCTTGGAACAGGTGGTCTCGCTGCACCGAGGGCTCGTCTCCCACCAACCTCTCTCTCTCTCTCTCTCGCTCTCGCTCTCGCTCTCGCTCTCTCTCTCTCTCTTGCCTGCTACTATTACTACTACTTCTCCTAGTTTCATATAGATTTACCTTTTTATTTTTTATATATATATAAAAAAAAAGGATTGTTAAATTCAAAGGGTTTGTTTTTCACAACCCCTTTTAAAACAACACCAAACAAAAAACAAGTCGTAAAACAAGTCGTGTGCACACCTCTGTCCACCCGTCCATCCGGTCCCCGTCATACGACACCAGCGCTCACCACCGGCCTTCCTCCCCCAGGCTCCTCCACTGGCACCATTGTGAGGCCCAAGGTCCACTACGCCCGGCCGGCCCACCCGCCCCCGGACCCCCCCATCCCCGAGGCCTGCGCCCTGGGCCAGGAGCCGCGGCACAGCATGCTGGTGGCCCACGGCCTGGCCCAGGCCGAGCTGGAGCACTGCAAGCAGCGCCACTCCTGCCCCGACCGCCTGGTGCGCAGCCGCAGCTCCGACATCGTGTGTCCCGGCCGGCGGCCCACCAGCGACCCGGGCCTGAACCGGCGGACCATGGTGGAGGAGCGGGACCTGGGCTACTCCCTGGGGCCCACCTCCTCGCCAAGCAGGGACTCCCTGAAAGGGGAGGTAAGGGACAGACGCCTCCAGGGGGGTCACTGAGCCTCTCTGGAGATATGGATGAGTGCTGATGTACTGCTAGTCATCAGGGATTCTACGTCATGGACACATTGCTTCAATTTGACCATCATGACGTCTGAAGATGATCAGATTTCTCTGTGTACAGTGGTTTGTTGAAGCGTCACAGCGTTGGGTTAAAAGTGGTTTTGTCATCCCCTTCCCAAGGTTGAGGACAGGAAAGACAGCGACGATGAGAAATCTGATCGCAACAGGCCGTGGTGGAAGAAGCGCTTTGTTTCAGCTATTCCAAAAGGTACAGCCTTCTGTTTTCTGGGTCATTTTTTAACATGTCTTTCTCTGCCAGAGTGGCTGCAGTCGATTTGTCTCTGGGAGCTGTCAGGTGACACGTTATGTCCGCTACCTTATTACTCCGCTCTGGAAATAAAAAAGCGTTCTTGATCACGCCCGTGACGGAAAATATTAGACTTTAAAAGAGCGGCGGCAGGACAATTTATAACACGGTGAAAGAGTAATGTGATCCAGGCTCTCCACCACTGAGGTTCCTGTTGGACAGTCATGCTTCTAGTGGTTCCCAAAAGTTCCTCCCAAGACATGTCGTGCCCTCTCTCTCCACCTCTCTCTCTCTCTGTCTCCCTGTCCGTCTCCTTCTGCCTCTCTTTCTGCCCCCCTCTCTCCCAAGACATGTCGTGCCCTCTCTCTCCACCTCTCTCTCTCTCTCTCTCTCCATGTCTCCCTGTCCGTCTCCTTCTGCCTCTCTTTCTGCCCCCCTCTCTCCCAAGACATGTCGTGCCCTCTCTCTCTCCGTTTCTCTTTCTCCTTCTCCGTCTTTATTTCCCTCTCTTGTTCTCTCTTTGTCTCTGTCTCTCTCTTGTTCTCTCTCTGTCTCTGTCTCTCTCTTGTTCTCTCTCTAGTGTTCACTAGCTCTAGATTTATTTAGCCCGTCTCCCAGCTAATCAGTCATCAGCGGGTCCTGGGCCGGCAGCGTGGACGGCGTGGCTGCAGCCCTCCCAGCAGTGCTGTCAGCCAGCGGCTAATGGTCATTAGATGGACCTCTCTGTCATCAGGCGCTGATAGATGGCACATCTCTCGATGCCGTTCAACTCCAACTGCCGTCTCTCATACATCTGTCGGGGAAATAATGAGCAGTGCGCACACGAGATGACTGCTTATTACTCTTTGAGATAATGACCCTCCGCGAGTAAACATTAAACGGATATGCATAAAAAAACTGAGCTCGGGGTCGGCGGGGTGCAAGCAGAGAACGTGGCAATCGATGCGAGGCTTTGGCTCCAGCCACCACCGCAGGCCGCCTGGCCGCCTCCATGTTCTTGTGTGTGTGTGTGTGTGTGTCTTTCCTGCCGCTGTGTGCGTGCAACGTACACACGGCTGAGCCCCCAGAGCGGTGGCAGGGGGTCTGCCTGTGTACAAGGCCAACCTCGTCTGTTGTGTCCCTCACAGTGCTGTATTGGACGGCAGAGAGTGAATCGCCAGGTAAAGCCACCCCCCCCCTCCTATCCCCCACCTCACCTGTCCTGTCGTCGTTGTCATGTTGCGCTAGCCTCGCGTCACTAGAGACGTGCTGCTTTGTGACACAAGTGGCCCATGTGACCGTAGAGCTAGAGCTGTCTTGTGGCGCCGGCGGCCTCGCTCCGTTCCAACATCTCCACCCTCGCCGTCATCAGGGCGTTGGCTCAGGTGCCATCAGACCCCCCCCCTCCCCAACCGACCCCATTTTGTTTTTGTCCTTTTTAAGCTGCATCGCCCATTCTGTTCTGTGGGGTCATCAACGACGATGCTCCATCCCAGGGTGTCACTCTAGGATCCTCTGACGAGACACTCCCACTTTCACCACACTTTGTACTTGCGGCGTGTTGCCTCGTCTAGTCATCAGGTCCTTTTCAGAATGCTATTGCTAGTTGGCTTTCACATTCCGCAATAACCTTTGGTGTTCCCGTGGAGCCATGGTCTGAAGACACCAGTACATGTTCCCACACTGTTCTTATCAGTGCTGTATTTTAACGGTATAATACTACTACAATAGTCTTTATTTTTCAGATGAAACCCTAGCATGCAGTTAAAATGAAGAAATTCAGTTCTATTAGTGATTTGACTTTCCTTCAGTGTGGAACGTCTGTAGTTGCGAGGCTCCAGAGGTGTGTGAGAGTGGATGTGTTGGGTCAGCTTATCCTGCAGCTTCTCCTCCACCAAACCAGAGACCTGCTACAACCATAGAGTTATGAGAAACAGAGGGAGTGAAAACCGCTACCTGAGATAGCCAGCTATGTAGCGTTCTGGACGGCTGAGTGACAACGGTAAACTGTACAGTTGTCACACAAAGCACCATAATCTCACCTAACTGCCATCTTGAAGACCCCTCTCTCCGATGACCTGCAGTCATTTTGCACCCATTCAAAGTAAATGGTTAAAGGAGATTAAAAACAGTCACTCTCTCTTGCCTTTATTAATCTCTATGGTTAGAACCCGGGCCAAGTCCTGTAAGCATCTTGGTGTTAATGGGATCTCCCTAAATGACAGGTCAATTTCAATAACTTATCACAGACTTACATTTGGCCTTGTTAATATATTGCCGACATCATGCAGTTTTTAGGCCGCATTCCTTGTTAATATGATTGTGTTAATATGATTACATCTTGGGTCGTGAGATCAGGTTCATAGCATCATGGGTTTAACTAAAGCACTGTTGTTATTTACTATTAAACTAGGGCCAATCATCCTTCAACGCAAGAACTGTTTTCTCACTACATCCCTCTGCTCTCCACAGCACCCATAGCCGCCTTCCGGAAAAAGGACAAGCAGGAGAAAGATGACATGGCCCATGAGCGCACACCACAAGGTCAGCCCTAGTGTGTCAATGTGGAACAACCCCAGGGTTTTATCTTAACTCGCCCAACACCACGGCACCACCTTCTGGAGAATCAATGGGTCATTGGAATGTTTCCTTTTCAGATGAGTCACTGCCCAGGCAGAGCACTCAGGCGCAGGCTGCAGAAGACATCCTGGACAAGTACAGGAACATCAAGAGGACCAGCCCCAGTGAAGGTGTGTTGGCCGTGGCCTCCGACCACACCGCGGGAGGCTTTGCTTTGAAACATGGGAGCTCTGTAGAAACATGGCTGTGATGCACTCAAAAAAGATGCTTCCCCTGGTCGCAGTGATGTTGCTATCAGTTGGTGGCACCAAAATCATTTTGGTTCTTGTGCCGTTTATTTATGGTGCACCAGTTGTGACTTCCTTACCATCCTTCAAATCAGTGATCCATGGAATGAAGTGTGCAATATGTTTGGGATAATGATTTATAGGAAACGATCATTAATGTAGGATGCCTAAATGATCCGGAGGACTCATTGTAAAAGTTTGTGCACTGAAATGCAGTTTAGATTTTCGAACTAGGCTATGTTATGTAAAGAATTGACTGGTCAAATGTAAATGATATATTAATTATGTAAATATGCACCACAAGTATATATGGTATCAGCGGCTTTCCACATCCAACTCTCAGCGAAAGCAGGTCAAAAACTCGACAAGTGACATTTGCTTTGTCTAATTACTTTGTCTGTTCCTGTCAGGGCAATCCTTTTGGCTTATGGTGGCAACTGCAGAGCCCTCAAAACTAATTTTGGTGACATAATTGATTAGGGAATACTGTACGAAAAGCA
Organism: Urophycis tenuis; assembly: GCA_036785325.1. Lineage (NCBI taxonomy): Eukaryota > Metazoa > Chordata > Actinopteri > Gadiformes > Phycidae > Urophycis > Urophycis tenuis. The sequence continues at coordinate 2,067,466 of JAXIVH010000015.1, read as the reverse complement.
CAACTAAGCTTTATTATCCTAAACTGCTTTGCAACCTAGCTGAAACAAATATCTCTGCTGGTGGACAATATTAGTATCTTTTACACACTTGCGAAATTATCAGACATGGTTTTCATTTAAACAAAGACAGCATTTGTATTACACTGCTAAATTGAAAGGTTGTGTAAGTGACCAATTTGATTTGCATTGGGCCCTGTTGTTTTGATTGGCCATAAGTGTGTGTGTGTGTGTGTGGTAACAGACATGTGTGTAGAGGAGAGCGTGCACGGCTCCCCCAGAGATGACGGCCTGCAGAACATGGCTTCAGATGACCTGCTGGACTCTGCCAGCCAGACGGCCCAGCAGCAGGACTCCAAGTTCTCCTTCAGGTCAGACATTTTTCTAGGCTGTACCAGAAATACTGTGTATAGGCTCCCAGTGTTATGACTACGCTGCTCTGACTAACATTGGTTTCAAGATGCACTACGTTGTGCTTTCACTGTGTCTTATAAAAGAAATGACTTTGTGGAGTTGATTTTGTTTGTTTTATTGGTCCTTTCAGTGATGCCAAGAAGAAACTTAGGATGGTCCTTTGTTCTGCAGACTCTGTGGCCTTGCCCATCATGGCTCCAGCCACCACAAGGAACGGACTCCCTGATCACTCTGATTCAGAAGGTAGCCAGTCCTCCCTGACCTCAGTGGTCCAGAAGGTAGCCAGTCCTCCCTGACCTCAGTGGTCCAGAAGGTAGCCAGTCCTCCCTGACCTCAGTGGTCCAGAAGGTAGCCAGTCCTCCCTGACCTCAGTGGTCCTGAAGGTAGCCAGTCCTCCCTGACCTCAGTGGTCCTGAAGGTAGCCAGTCCTCCCTGACCTCAGTGGTCCTGAAGGTAGCCAGTCCTCCACCTGACCTCAGTGGTCCTGAAGGTAGCCAGTCCTCCCTGACCTCAGTTGTCCTGAAGGTAGCCAGTCCTCCACCTGACCTCAGTGGTCCTGAAGGTAGCCAGTCCTCCACCTGACCTCAGTGGTCCTGAAGGTAGCCAGTCCTCCCTGACCTCAGTGGTCCTGAAGGTAGCCAGTCCTCACTGACCTCAGTGGTCCTGAAGGTAGCCAGTCCTCCCTGACCTCAGTGGTCCTGAAGGTAGCCAGTCCTCCACCTGACCTCAGTGGTCCTGAAGGTAGCCAGTCCTCCCTGACCTCAGTGGTCCTGAAGGTAGCCAGTCCTCCCTGACCTCAGTGGTCCTGAAGGTAGCCAGTCCTCCACCTGACCTCAGTGGTCCTGAAGGTAGCCAGTCCTCCCTGACCTCAGTGGTCCTGAAGGTAGCCAGTCCTCCACCTGACCCCCATCAGGCAATTGAGCATAATTCGGCACTTGTTCTGTTTGTTGGTTTATTTGTGTTTAAAATGTGATATGAAGTCCTCATTTGCACCTATATTTGCTGCTACATTTTCCCAAAAATGTATTGACCACAGTGGTGCCATAGGGGTCTCTATTTCTTACCTGAACGCCAGGCAATGGCAAGGAGAATATAGAGCGACTCTTTGAAATGGTGCACAGCGAATCCTCAAGATGCCGTCTTCAGCCATCAGCCATCAGTCACATGCGGTGGTGGGTTGATCGCATTACAGCAGAGCGCCGTGTCTAATGCTACCCCCTCCCCCCCTGTCTGCGACGCTCCCCAGACAATGAGATCGTCTGCTTCCTGAAGGTCCAACTAGCGGAGGCCATCAACCTGCAGGATAAGAACCAGATGGCCCAGATCCAGGAGACGACGCGCTGCGTCAGCCGCTTCGACGCGCGCACCTGCAGGAAGCTGCTGGCTGCCATTGCTGAGGATTACAGGTGACCGCCGGGGGGTTCTGGATGGGGAAGGAGCGCTCTCCTTCTGCAGCGGCAGATCCAGCGCCGCGCTGCGTGTGCTGAGCGCACCTTTCCTTCAGCTGCATGCCGCACATGTTGTTTTGACAACCCCCGGGATCCTTCAGTAGCCACGGGGAGCCCCGCTTTCTGACGGCACCCTGCTATGTCGACGGTTGAGGCTCTATGTGTTCTCCTTGTTTGCCCTCCCGACAGAAAGCGCACGCCGTACATAGCCTACCTGACCAGATGTCGCCAGGGGCTGCAGACATCGCAGGCCCACCTGGAGAGGCTTCTCCAGAGGGTTCTGAGGGACAAGGAGGTGGCTAACCGCTACTTCACCACGGTGTGCGTCAGACTGCTGCTGGAAGACATGGAGTCCAAGATGTTGGATTTCATCAAAGGTAATTTCCCTGCATGCTGTCCCGGTAAACATTTGAAATAACTGTTCATATCTTTTAATATTGTAAAGTGCATGCGTTCTTGGGTGGCCCCGGGGGAAATGAAGCTTGTAACCTGGCAGTGTTTGCGGCATGCGCTCCAAAATACAGATCCACATGACGACCACACGCTCCATCATTAGTTCTTGCTTCTGATCCTGTCTGGGTGTGTCTAGCCTTTCAGGGGTGCACTGCGTCGGACGACAAGACGGCTGCGGTGGAGGACTTCCTGCGCTACCTGTATGGCGCCATGGCGCGCGACACCATCTGGCAGTACGCCAGCGAGGACCAGCTGCAGGACGCTCAGATGGCCATTGAGCGCAGCGTCATGAACCGCATCTTCAAGCTGGCCTTCTACCCCAACCAGGACGGAGACATCCTCCGAGACCAGTGGGTACCAGTCTGGAAGTGGCTCTGTCTACTTTGGTCTAGTGTGCTTTTAGTATCTGAACATCTATGGGACCTTAATAGGTCTGAAATTAAAGCGTACTTATAAATGTCAATGTAAAGTGGTTTCAATTATAGAAATGCAAAAGTTGCCATTTGACTTGAAATTGTGGGTAATTACCCTCACTTTCCACTACTTTTGCACTTTTGAACCTCTAGTGTGGTCACCCACAGCACAAAAATACAACCGTGCCTCCAGACGACCTGCATAGCTGTTTGTTTACCCTAGGCTAATTTGTTTTGTATTTTTCAGGCTTTTCAATGAACATATCCAACGACTCTCGAAGGTTGTGACAGCCAATCACAAAGCTCTTCAAATCCCTGAGGTAATGATTACTCCTCCTATCAGTGATCACATATACTGGCCCAGTATCTCCAGAGATGTTTGACGGGATATTCCATTAGATTTAGTCGTTTGGCAGACACTTTTATCCTCTGCTACTTACAGCTGAGGCTGAGAACAATCAAAGCATAAAATCAATATTGGAGCAAGAACAAAAATTCCAAGTGCTGCACAACCAATGTCCAAAAAAAGAATTAAATGAAGAAATGGGCCGAGTGCACAGTAGCTATAGGAATCAGAGTGATTCTTTATGTGAAGTAGGTAGTCGAGTAAACAGTAGTTAGTCTCACAGCAGGCTGTTTCCACAGGGGAAATATCTATATTCTACGACCATTCTTTAAATTGGAGCATCTTGATTTAAAATGGTATCTGTTTACACAACATGCTCAAAACTGTTTCAGCCTATAAACACGTAGGGGGTCACGAGAGGTCCCCACACAGGTTTCAGATTTGTACCATATTCATGGCTTTCATGATCTTTCTCATGAAGAATGGCCGTAGCGACCATGGTGTACCAGTTTACATACTGCCACACATCACATTTGATAATGGAAAGTCATGTTCTAGGAAGTGTAGGCTCAGCACCACCATGTTCCAGCATGCGATTCCCTCTCACTTTCTCTGTTTTGATGAACAAAGACGTATGAGGCAAGCATGGAACTTGCGGCACTTCTACAAGACATTCAGTCCGGTTATCTACATCTCATACAGCTGCTCCTGTTTAGATAGAGAAATCCCTCTTTGTTTCGCAATCTCTCATCCGTAGGCTATAGAGTAGCTACGGCAAAGCAACGGCAACATTGACCCGCGTTTCTGTCCCCAGGTGTACCTGCGCGAGGCACCGTGGCCGTCTGCGCAGGCCGAGATCAGGACCATCAATGCCTACAAGACCCCGCGCGACAAGGTGCAGTCCATCCTGCGCATGTGCTCCACCATCATGAACCTCCTCAGCCTGGCCAACGAGGACTCTGTCCCCGGAGCCGACGACTTTGTCCCCGTGCTCGTCTTTGTCCTCATAAGGGTGAGCCCGTGGAGATGCAAGCACACATACACACACTGAAGCTCTTTTAACTTTAAACTATTTGCAGAGGAGTGTTTTTTTTTTCCCTTTTCGTTTCCATAAACACTTTTTTGTTCTCCCGTCTGCTCACCTCCGTGGACTCACTTTACATATTTACATATTAATGCAAGGAGTCGCTGGGCTCCGTTACGCGGCTAACGCAGGGCCCACGCCCCTCTCCCCCCCCCCCCCCAGGCAAACCCGCCCTGCCTGCTGTCCACCATCCAGTACATCAATAATTTCTACGCCAGCCGGCTGAGTGGGGAGGAGTGCTATTGGTGGATGCAGTTCACCGCGGCGGTGGAATTCATTAAGACCATCGACGATCGCAAGTGAAGCAGAACAGCCACCTGTACGGGCAGACTGCGGGGACGGAGCCGGGAGAAGGGGGGACACAGCCCAGCCAACTGCTCCCTCTGCACAGCCCCTCCTCCCTCCCTGAATCCTGGCCCCCCGCCTGCTGTGTATAGCTGTACATAACCAACAGACAATAGGAGGGGCGGGGATCACAAAGCATATATGGTATATACTGTATGTTGGACCACAGCCTGGGCATAGACGGGGTGGACAGGGTGGGGTAGGGGAGAAAAAGGCCTTGAAAACAAACAAGCAAACAAAAAAAAGCTAAATAATTGGTATATCTTCTTCCTTTTGTCTGTCTTATGTCTATCAGTCATGTGTTTTTTTTTTCTTCTCCTTGAGTCTATTAGGACATTTTGTACTGAAGCTTATTATTATTATTCTTATTATTTTAACATTAAATTGGTAGAAAGGAATGAACAGATGAAAAAGGGACCACACTTCCTTGACTTGATTCACCGCTTGTGTATTTTTTCTCTCAAAGCTGAAAATTACCATACGGTTGAATGCATTTTTACTTGGAAATGTACAGTGCAGGGTGGCTTACTGAGTGAGCTTCGGCGCTGTAGAGCTCAGTTCATGATCACTGCTTCTCATTATGCTAACCAACAACATAGAAGGGCAGCTCTTTGTTGACTTTTAAATGAAACCTGTCACTTACTTCCTATCCTATTCCCTAAAAACACCCCACTGTGAGTGACAATTTGGAAACAAGGACCCTAATATTTATATGAAATAAATGTATTTATTTCTTTAATTTCTTTTTAATGCTTCCTTTATCTTGTAAGGATGTGAAATACATATCACGCCTGTTTGAAGATGTCTGAGCCAACAAAATATTTGAAATAACTTGCTTTTTAAAAAAAAGGTGCCAATATACAAAGGCATTTTAGGAATGCACATCCCAAAGCAAAGGATAGTAGATAATTGGTGCAGATTAGAAACAGGGTCATAACTGTAAACAGGGATCGCTTCTCTTAAAAAGGTGCCTTTAAGGCGGACACTGTGCAAGCACTGGTGAGATAACTTTTAGCAAGCTATCAGTTGAGGTGGTCATTTCAGGTCAGAACCCAGAACAGGCAATGCCTATAATCCTCGGACCAGCTTCATACAGCTCACTGAAATAATCTCAGTCCAAACTTCAATGTGCAATTGATGTGTGGATTAGAAGAATTTTCCCTTTGATGTTGGAAGATCCTACCTCAAAGTGGACCCAGACGCCCTGCCCCCTCCTGTCCGCTTGAAGTTACCACCATAAGATTGGTTGACAACAGAGTAATCGATTCTCTTTTTGCACTGGTTAGAGGTTTGCTTTAAATTCCTCAATATGGCACCTTGTACTTGTAGTGCTATGATCTGATAGGATAAAAACGTTGGATGTATCAAACTGCTGTGATGCTTGTTCTGATCAAGTTACCCTTTATGCGCAAGAGTCTCTGAACAAAATGTCTTGGTGTGTGTCCGCTGACCTTGCTGAGAAGTGACATAATTGGGCCGTGATTGAAAGAGCTTTCTACCTCCTCAGAAGTTCAAGAAAGGGACTCCTCTATGTGCACTTATATTTTCTTTTTTGTTGTTGTACTTATACATTTTATGTTTTCAGCCCGCCGTTCTAGTGTACTGTGGAGTTCAAATACCATTGTATCATGTGTTAGTATCTGTGATTAACCTGTTACTACTAAATCTCATTCTCCTCCTGAAGTCCGCTGCATCTGTTGCGTACCATTCATATGCATATAGTTTTTGATATTTCATTACGCTAATCGCTTAATGACTTGACAGCACAATATACAGTAGGATAGAGAAGAGCATATAATCTACACTGTTGACTCGTTAGTGATGTGAGCGTGCGGGTGTGTGCTAGAGTGGTTAGTGTACTTGCGTGAGTGCGCTTGGTCAAGTGAGTGTAAGAAGATGGCATATTGACTGTGGCCGTTTGACCCTCTGCCTCGTCCTGCATGATGTCATGGACTGGTCTGCACATCCTCACTCATGATAACAGTACAATAGGATTAGTATCTGACACCGAGCAGTAATTGAGGCTTGAAGGAGGACAGTGAGCCCTCGGCTGATGCCTTTGAATCAGCTGCCAACCAGTAACTATTGCACCCAATGGATGTTCTGTTCTCCTTTTAACATAAGGAGGGCAGTTATTTTCCTTGGACTTGGATTGCCTTTACAGTTGCATTCATCTTACAGAAATATTATATTTGTAAGTCAAGCGATGATTTGAGTAAAATAAGGATGTTACTCTTTACTCTTTGCCCCTTGAAGTAAACTAGTTACCCACATTTACAGGTTACTTGACAATAAAAAAGGCTATTTAGCCTTTTTCCCCACTATGGTTAAAAATGCGTACATGTGGTTTTATGATCCCACAAAGTCTTTATGATAATAGAGAGTATGGACTAATGGATGCAGCCAGCAGCATTATATATGGAGGGTGCATATCTACTAACGATGCTGCTTACATGTGGATGTGATGTCACTTCAATTAGACTATACCAAATCTGATTAAATTATTTGCACCTGGCTATTGTTTCCATGTTTTCTCTGACAAATGAGCTGCCCACGGCTGTTAATGGTGACCCGACTGAAAAAAAAAGAAAACTACATACGTTTGACGCAGGGGAGCAACTTAAGGCGGAATTCAGACACACGTGACAGTGTCAGCAGCTGTAATTTAGCATTGATTGTATGCAAACTGGCCAGATGTTTTTGCTGTGGCGTGACGTAGACGGGTTGAAAACATCTGTTCTGAAAGCTTTACAATCCTCCTTGTGCTCTGCCGTTTCCCCGTGTACAATTAGAGTTCAAAGGCTGGGTAGATAAATGCATTTGACATTTTACTATTCATTTAAAGTTGGCTTGCACAAATATACGGTCCGGGTTTAGGCACTTGTCTTTACTGTGAAGAATGCGTAATTCTTAGAAAATAAAAACAATGAATGAAGCAAACAGTCTCGTGGTTCTATGTAAAAAAAAAAAAAAAAAAAAAATCAAAATCCCTTCGCGATCCTGATGAGCACGAAAAAGTAGTAGGCCTATTTTGGGGAATTGGACTCACCTCAGCCTATAGGGCTCACAGCGGGACGAGGTGGCGCTCCACGACACAACTGGTGATACGCTATGGAAATGTGCATAGCTATGCTAGTGGGGCCAGCGGAGTGACCCCGGCCAGCAGCTACAAATAGCAACCTCTCTGCAAACATTTAATTACTGCTGACAATTGTACGGTGGGTCGTAATTGGCAATATATCCGCTCATATCCAGCCCTCCTTACTGTACTCATTGCCCTTCTCTGGACTAACAGCCTTTCTTGTCTCCCAGCCTCGTGTCGCTGATGACATCTTCGACGGTTCATTCAAATGTTGGCGCGTGGTTCATTCAAGCTGCCTGTGATGCACGTGAGTGACCTGGAGGTCTCTGGTCAGTGATGTGGCCCTCACCGCTAAGTCGGCCTAAAGTAGCGTTTAAAAACTTCGATATTACATTTAAATTACATTACTTTTAAATTAGTTAGGGATATAATTAATCATAGCTCCGTTAATATATTTACTTTACATAGTTTGACTGTAATTTAATTATTTATTTAATCTTGATCCAGTCAGTGGATGACTTTGGTTGGCGTTTATTTGACGCAACTGTTCCATATTGATGTCATCCTGTTGCATGAAGACATGAACAGCCCTGCAGCTTATCCCAGATGGCTGTGAAACAACAGATGATCAGTCCAATAGGGCGTGTGCATGATTTCATACACAGGTCTGTAGCACGACGCTTTTACGGTCCTGACTCCAGGGCAACACTGCGGCCAGCTCACTGCCAACTGTAACAGCTCACTAGCACGCCAAATCACTTGCACTCAGGTAAACACAACAAGACGAAACAGTGCGCTGAAAATAAAGTAAAATAAACGAAATAAATTAATAAGAATTTAAATAAGTCAAACAACAATAACATAAACGAAAACCACAATAGCAATAATAGTAAATATTATAGCGTCGTGAAACAAAATATTTTAAAATGTTACTGATATAATGTTAAAAAAGCTCCACCGACCGATCACGTTGTCCTGGCTCTCTCCTGCAGATGGCAGACGCGCCATTCACGGCGACGGTCTTCCAGGCACACCAGATCAGACAAAGAACACCGTCGGGTAGAACGATTTCACATTTAATATCAATGGGACTCGCCGAATGAGGACCTTTTTTATTTGCGAAACTAGACACATTAAAATAAAACAAGTTTAATACATGTTCAATAATAAGCACATTTATAATAAATATAATAATACAATAATACTAAAATTATATTATTATTAATAATAGTAATAATAGTAATATTATGACCCTGTTTGAAGCTTGAAAATCAAAATAACATATTTTAAATGAAAAGGCCCTAATTTGAATCGAATACACAATTTTAATTCCAAACAAACTTCTACATATACTACTCATCACAATGCTGTGATATTAAAGTCAAATGTTAAGTCAGACCTCACAGCAAGAAGGCATCGGGATTTTAATGATATATTTTTTATGCCCATACGGAAAACACACACAAAACACACATTCACTCACACACACACACACACACACACACGCACACGCACACGCACAAGCACGCACGCGCAACACACACACACACACACACACACACACACACACACACACACACACACACACACACACACACACACACACACAAGAGAGAGAGAGGGAGAGAAAGAAATAAGGAGTATCCTATTGAAGGAAATCTACAAAGGATAAAAAAACAAACAACACAAGGCAGCATGTCAATTACATTAAGATGGGGGGGTGGGGGTCTAAATGAACAAAATGTCAAATCCACATATTAAAACTTAAATCGGAATAGCCGCGAGGAAACTGGGAGACGGGGAGATTAAAACTCAGAGGGATGCCGAGCCACTCCACCCTGCGGTCGTACTGGGAGAGATGTAAATAGAGAGACGGATCTCTCCCAGTACGGATCGCAGTCCAAGACACACACAGAGTGAGGGTGTGTGTGTGTCTGGTGGTACGTGTCTTGGGGAACTCTGATTGAGATATAAAGTCAATGTCGATGTTTAAGAGTCTGACTTAGTCCAAACTAAGTCATTATAAAAGGAAAGTGAGGACAGAATAAGATTGTATTATGGCATATGCCTCATATAATTTCAAAAGTGCATGTCTATGACTCTTTGATAAAATCAATATTAATATTATTTAATTTATAAATACATTTCATTGTTAAATTACACAATAGTTTGTTTCTGACTGTGGTGTGTGTGCACACTATCAAATACATTGTGCACCACAATCGCATCAATTAGTTAATGTTGTGAATTGAGAGCGTGCTTCTGTGGCCACAGCGTGCCTTCCCAGATATGATGCTTGTGTCATTAGAAGCGAGCAGTGTTCATAGCCACAGCTACTTACCTGCGAGCGAAAGAGTTGGTGGGTGGTGGCATCGGGCTGCACCATGAACACGGAGCAGCAATTAGATGCACTTAGCCTTCACATGTTAATGGCACCAATCAACAGCCAATTACCTTGACAAGTGCAGGTGTACCACCACCACCATGCGGCCCCTTTGGTACATTTCCATAAATACAGCGATAAACGTCCCTTTTTTATTGTACATGCATTTTCTGTCACATTTGCAATTAAGCGCTATTGTTAGCTGAGCGTCAACTGAGGTACACATTGATAAGTCCCCCCATGGGGCAATGTTGATATGCAGCCTTTCAGAATTGAGCCTTCATTTCTCTCTCTCTCCAGAACTACATGAATACAGAGCCGGGGAAAGTTTAAAGAGATCTACTTTTGTTGATTTAAAAGATAGAAAGAATTGACGAAAGTTATGTTAGAATAACACTGGCAGATAGTGTTCTACGTGGCAAAGATGGAGTCCACGGAGGCATCGCCTCCATGGACTTGTATGTATGTATGTGTGTGTGTGTGTGTGTGTGTGTGTGTGTGTGTGTGTGTGTGTGTGTACTGTATTTATGTATGTATGTATGTATGTATGTATGTATGTATGTATGTATGTATGATGCTGATCATCCCTCTCATGTGACTGCAGTCCAGGCCCTCAGCTCACAACTTGCCCAAACGCAACCAGAAGAGCAGACACTCACAAGAAAGCAAGGAACATAATGTACAACACAGGCACACAGGCATGCACAATCATGCATTCACGGACACTCACACAAACACACACACACACACACACACACACACACACACACACACACACACACACACACACACACACACACACACACACACACACACACACACACAAGCACACACACACACACACACACACAACACACACCAGACATACACAGAATAACGCACAAAACGTATGACAAACAGTTCCAGGTTTTATTTGAGTGGTGTGATTACACAACTCTTACCAAGTGATGGGCCCTCCCACACACACACACTCCCCTGTTCAGAACACGGTTCAGGACCCTGGGAGAGGCGTCTGGCAACATGCCCGATCTACAAGTGAGCTGTCCTATCGCTGACATCAAGTGAGCTGAGGATGTCATGTCTTCATCTTGTGATAGTTCAATCCCCCTTTCAGGAGGGATCAAGCTCTGTGTCGCTGCTGAGAGAGAGAGAGAGAGAGAGAGAGAGAGAGAGAGAGAGAGAGAGAGAGAGAGAGAGAGAGAGAGAGAGAGAGAGAGAGAGAGAGAGAGAGAGAGAGAGAGAGAGAGAGAGAGAGAGAGAGAGAGAGAGAGAGAGAGAGAGAGAGAGAGAGAGAGAGAGAGAGAGAGAGAGAGCGTGAAGATAAGTGTAGTGGATCATGCTAGCTCTCGGGGACATTTGAGAAATAACCCATGTGACACAGAAGGCTTCTAATAACGGCATCACATGATCACAGAAAAGAGACTCAGGGTTTGCACAGGGCTTATTTGTTTCCACACTTGGTGGCTCGGTTATCTTACTGTTTACATAATGACAGGATGTCCACTACTGAGAAATAATCAACAATAGACGATGCGGCGAGAGCGATGGAAACTACAAGTGAATCCACGAGATGCAAGCTGTTTCCAACATGGCTGGGTGGGAGCGGGTGAAAGGGGTGGAGGTGGGGAGGGTGTGGGGTTGGGTGGCTACCACCACAAGGATAGCAGGGATTATCAAGCTAACCATCTCGTGGGGTGGTGAGTTATACAGGGCTGCCATGATATGCTCTCAGCAGCTGGGAGGAGGGGGCTAACTCAGGGCCGCTGGGGAAGATAATGTAGGGAGATGAAGTGCAGATAGAAGACAGCAACAGTGTTCATGCAAAAAAGGCTTTCATGTTGTTTATATTTTATTCAAAGGACGGGATCGTATGGGAAAGTGGTTGGAGTGCCGATAAAAACCAACAGCTTGTTGGATTACAAGAACATTTTCTCTTATGGAATGCTCATTTTAATTTTATCAGACTTAATATTGCAAACCTTGTAGATAGCATGATAATGTTGCCATTTCCGCACAAAGCACAATTACTGAAACAGACACAGATAACCCTTTTCCACCTCTGGTTCTTGAACCCGTTCTATTCAGGATTCTTGTAACTGTGGTGCTGTCTAGCGGACCGGCCCACCAGTGCTGAGCAGAACCATCGTGATCACACTGGGTCATCAGTGGATGACGCTGCCCAATGCTCCTCTTTACCAAAAAGGTGACGGACATCAGCATCTCCGTTACCAATGCTGCTACCCTCCCTAGCCCCACCTCTACAGCTATCCTCCCTCCCCCCACTCCCACCTCTGCTAGACTTAACCGCTTTACCCTTCTCTCCTCCGAAGAGGTCCAGAGACTGGTCACTGCAATGGTGGAACGAGCTCCCTGCCAATGTCAGGACTGCATAGTCACTCCCCATCTTCCGGAAGAGTCTCAAGACTCACTTGTTCAGAGTTCCCCTGAACCCTGAATAACATCCATCCTCTACCAGCCCCCCCCCAAAAAAAACAACAACAAAAAAAACAACAACAACCCTACCCTCATGCTCTTGTATGTTGTACTTCTTTGCACTTCATAATTGCTCTTTGTAACTTGGCACTTAGCCAGAAATGTTGTATACTAGCAATGGATAACCTAGCAATAGAAATGTTTGAAAATTGTTCTGGTGACTGGTTTCACCTTCTTCTGACAAATATACTTTTTGTAAGTCGCTTTGGATAAAAGCGTCTGCTAAATTCCCTAAATGTAAATGAAAATGTAAATGGTCACATCCAACCATGCAACCACCTGTCCCCTTTGACCCTATCCCCTCCTTCCTTCTCCAGGACATCTCTACCGACATCCTACCATTCATCACCACCCTCATTAACTCTTCCCTCACCTCAGGTCTCATCCCAGCACCCTTCAAAACTGCCAGAGTCAAACCACTCCTCAACCCACCCTCAACACTGCTTACATCCGGAACTACAGACTGGTATTTCTGCTATCATTAATTTCTAAAACCCTGGAACATGCAGTCTGTAACCAGCTGTCCTACCTCTCAGAAAATGACTTGCTTGATCCCCATCAGTCTGGCTTCAAGACTGCATACTCTACAAAGACGGCCCTCCTGAAGGTGACCGAGTCCCAAGGCCTCTTCCCTCTCATTGGTGCTTGTCCTCCTCCGACCTGTCTGCGGCGTTCGACACCGTGAACCACCGGACCGTCCTCACCACTTTCGCTGATCCTGGTTCACATCTTTGCTCTTGAATCACACTTATCAGGTCACATGGAATGGCTCCCTGTCCAAACCTCGCTCGCTAAACACTGGTGTCCCTCAAGGCTCAGTACTAGGACCGCTTTTATTCTCCCAATATACCAGATCTTTAGGCTCTGTAATCACATCGCAAGGTTTTTCCTATCACTGTTATGCGGACGACACTCAACTGTGCCTCTGTTTCCCCCTCTCAGACACTCTGATTACAACACATATCTCAGAATTATTGGCAGACATAAGCCCTTGGACAACGGTGCATCACCTAAAGCTCAATCTCGCAAAGACTGAGCTTCTCTCCATACTTGGGAAAGACTGTCCTCACAGGGACCTACTGGTCTCATTCGAGGGCATTACATTTTGTGCCTCACCAACTGCGAGGAACCTTGGCATAATACTCGACAACCAACTGTCCTTCACTTCAAATATCACTGCAGTGACCCAATCTTGTAGATTTGCTCTCTACAACATCTGCAGGATCTGGCCATTCTTCACAAGGGAAGCTACACAGCTCCTGACCCAAGCACTTGTCATCTCGCTCTTAGCCGGACTCCCTGCAACCACAGTAATACCTTTACAGCGGGTCCAGAACGCTGCAGCACGCCTCGTGTTCAACCGACCCAAATTCTCCCACATGATCCCCCTCTTTCATGACCTCCACTGGCTCCCTGTAGTGACTCGCATCAAATTTAGCACTACAGAGTCACTCCCCATTTCCGGAAGCGACTCAAGACTCACTTGTTCAGAGTTCACCTGAACCATCCCTCCCCCCCCCCCCCAAAAAAAAGAACCCTCCCCTCATGCTCTTTAACGTTGTATGTCTCGGCCCTTCACAATTGCTCTTTGTAACTTGGCAGTTAGCCAGAGATGTTGTATTCTAGCAATGGTTAACCTAGCAATTGGAATGCTTGAAACTTGTTCTGGTGACTTGCTTACTGTATTAACAGCAATGAAATGTTTCACCTTCTTCTGACAAATGTACTTATTGTAAATTGCTTTGGATAAAAGCATCTGCTAAATCCCCTAAATGTAAATGTAAATGTAAAAGTAAATGACCAGCAGCTGTTTGTTCGTTCCTGTCCAACCTGGAGAACAGGACATGCCCACCCATGCCCTCATGGTTCTCGCTTCAGCCCAAGGAGAACCTGCTATGTTTTGGTTCCAGCTGGGAACCAGCTCTCAAGGTTCAGAAACATGGGTCATGGAAACTTGGGTCAAAATTATTCAAATGGTTCGGTTAAAAATTAGTTGCAAAAGCCACCAAAAGCCTCAAACCCAAGCCTTGTTGCTGGCCTGTTGCACATGATTCCCTAGACCCAGGAATCTGACATATTTCACTTGTCACTTTTCAAAAACCAAAACCTGTCATTAAATATTCGGCACCCAGTGTGTGCATCCAATCCAGGCAACATTACTTGACCATGTTATCAACCACAAATGCACAAATCATTGTGTATACCAGTTGTGCACACCTACTAACTTGTGTACTGGACTACACTATATTGACAGATTGTTTTAATTTTGTTTTCAGAGAGTACTGGTAATGGATGCTAATATGATCCCACTCAAGTTAATTTTCTTCAATGAGGCTGGCTTCAGCCTGTGTAAGACCAGGAGAAATGGAAGGGGCATCATTTGGTCATCCAGCCAATGTAGAGATGTTCCTGGGCAACATCTCGATGTGTGGCGCCATCCTACATAATGATGTTCTCCCATTCCATGACAAGCATGCTCCATACAACACAACCGACTGACATTTCTGGACGTACTGCACATGTTGATACCAGCAGACCATATGATGACAGAGCAGTACACATACTGTACGTAGTATGGGACAATAATTTTGACCAGTTTTGACCACAGCTGCATGATGGCAGCTGAAATTATTTCAGCTGCCATCATGCAGCTGTGGTCAAAACTGGTTCCTCGGCACCCGCAATCTCTTGTTACTACTTAATGATAGTTCATATTTCCCACCCTGCTCTCCACCCTACTCCCTACACCCTACTTTCTACTCATTTCTCACTCCAATTGAAGGGTTATTTTCGGAATTGTGGCGGAAGGTGTGTGACTGCCAGCCTATGAGTGCCTCTTCTGCAGGCAATGGAAGAAGCATTGGATGGTATTGATATTGGTGCTGTCCAGGGCTGGACATGATAGCAGAAAATCATATCCAGACAAGATCAAAAATGTAATTGTGTCATTAATTGTGATTCACATTTGGCAAGATTACATTATGCATTTTTGCAACATGTCCAATCAAAAATGCTAATTCATTGATTGTTGTATATTTGTAACAGTTATATGTTACAAGATGGGCAGTTAATTTTTTTATACCTTAACAACAACAAACATCTAACAGCATGTTAGAATCTCTCTCTCTCTCTCTCCTCTCTCTCTCTCTCTCTCTCTCTCTCTCTCTCTCTCTCTCTCTCTCTCTGTCTCTCTCTCTCACTTGCCATCCTCTCTTCTTGCTCCTTTGTTTGCCCTCCAGCTCATAACCTTGTTCTACTTGACTCTGAACCATTGTAAAGGCTGAATGCTATGGGTCTCCACCACGTACACCTGTTCTGGCCTGAGCGCCACAGAGTGTTATATATAAGACACAGTTTTCTCCAGAAGGACCTTCCTCATACATTAAGTCACGTCCGGAGAATAACAAAAGGTAGAAATGTAAAACAAGCAACGACGTATTAATGTCTAATGACAGGTTGTGGCTGTATGAATGACCCTGTTAAACACTGAGTAAATACATATTGGATACCATTATAATTATCTGTGGTTAGAAATTCAAGGCATGAGTCGATACACTTTGGTGTATCCGCTTGGCTTCGCTTAGTGGTAAACACTGTGGCTGCTTAACAATTCATATTTAATCATTTTTGAAAAGACATCATAAAGCAGGCCCAATGGAAAAATGGCAATTAAGCACTTATTGGCCCTAACGTGATCGGTGTTGTCAGAGGTCACTCGTCAGCCATCAATGTTTGCTTTTGTGTGTGTGTGTGTGTGTGTGTGTGTGGTTGTGTGTATATATTTGTGTATTTGTGTGTGTTTGTATGTGTGGTGTGTGTGTGTGTGGTGTGTGTGTGTGTGTGTGTGTGTGTGTGTGTGTGTGTGTGTGTGTGTGTGTGTGTGCGTGTGTCTCAGAGGCAGCTATACCTGCCTCTGTTCTTTTATGACAAGTGATCGCACAGTTTGACCACAAAAGAAGCAGAAGAACCAGAAGCCCACTCTGTAGTGTTGTGTTGTTGTGTTGCAGCAGGGAAACCCCTGGCTCTCCATCACTCTGTCACCAACACGCACTGCTGCTCCCCCACAGAGCGCTCCACAATGCTATATATTAATTAAGAGCCTTCACAAGCCATAATGTGCAGGATAAAGCCGGTCCTCTCCGTCCCACAACGTTCCACTGTCAGACAACATTAGGAGGTGCGTGAGAGGAGATCGCAGGACGTGGAGGAGGAGTGGGCAGTGTGTGTGTTTGGTGGGGGGGGTGGTGGTGGTGGGAGTGGTGGTGGAGCCGCCTCCCTCCAGAATGTAATCTTCCTGACGTTACACGGTGCAGCCCCTAAACTGATAAATTGCAGATTAAATGGCGGCCACACTTCACTTCACCACTACACCCCTGCATCCCCCCCCCCCCCCACCCCCCTGTTGCCTCCACACAGGTCTTTCCTTTGTGTTGCTATTCTCTGCCTTCTTGGCCTGTCAATTGGGCCTAATCGGCAGAGGTGCTACAACACCAGGTCTTGACAGAGGCAGATCAAGAATGATGAACATCTCTCAGTGGCAAAAGGCTGGTGCTCCTAACTCTGCTGGAAGCATCGCATCACTTATGCAGAAATCAGCAGCGCGCCACCTAGGAATTATGCCTGCTGACAGGAGATGCATGAGGTTGCGCGCGGCGCGGCGGCCTTGACAACTGATAGTTAACTACGCCAGCGGTGACCCCCACAACACAGAAGGATACGGCTGCTTATTAATGGCGGAGCATCCGTGTCAATAATCTCTGCTTTTGGGTGGTGTCCAGGACCATGCATCTTGGTTGCACCGGCGGCAACGCATGCAGGTGACAACCGCCCCGGCTGGTTGCTTTTAACGGGCAACACACACACACACACACACACACACACACACGCACATATGCACACACACACACACACACACACACACACACACCACACACACATACACACACACACATACACACACACGCACACACGCACACACGCACACACACACACATACACACATACACACACATACACACACACAAACACGTGCACACACAAACACACACACACACGTATACTAAAAATATATACATACACATGACTTCTTGTATCTCACACACACACTTGTCATGAATATAAATACAAACACAAACCAACTTCATATGTTTCTCGCACAAACAACACGCACTCATGAAAAAAGTCTTGCATGATTTTTGACTTTTTTTTTTGCACAGATTAGTTCACATACCATCTGGCAAATTGAAAATTTTGGTGAATATTAATCAAATGATATACTTGTGTGTTTAATTATTCATATGTTTTTGTTTCCCTTAACAAACCTTGCCTGCGGTCTGGGCGTGGGCAGGGAGGAGGGCGGTGGTGCAGCAGCAGCCACATCCATACACCAATACAAAGGCATAAGTCATTAAAATCCTAAATGCATGTTGCTCTTGTCGTCCATGGAAATATTTGCAATGTATATTCTAATTTTTCTGAATAAATTAGGGAAGGATGCATTCTCATGTAAATTTATTCAAGGCAAAAGCAAGAGAGAGCGTGGGGGGTGCGGTAAGATCTGCCCCGATTATGCATAATTGTAGTATTGTAGCCTTCATTTCTACATCTAGCTGTGTATTGCCTGGTCATTAAATTCTAAAATAATGGCAACCTCGCCGCTTCTCCATCCTAATTGCCCCTTCCTTGCAAATGCCTTCCCTGAGACAATATGATGAAGTGTTGCTGTAGGATGTGTTAATAAGATGGCATTTTCTAACCCACCCAGACGAAGACGAAGAAGATCTCTCTATTCAGGGGACGACTTCTCTTTTGCATGTTCCACAGACAGACTCAATCTATATTTTCTCCATATCCTCTCTGTTTATCTCTGTCTGTTTATCTCTGTCTGTCTGTCTGTCTGTCTGTCTGTCTGTCTGTCTGTCTGTCTGTCTGTCTTCCGTCTCTCTCTCTCTCTCTCTCTCTCTCTCCCTCTCTCTCTCTCTCTCTCTCTCTCCTCTCTCTCTCTCTCTCTCTCTCTCTCTCTCTCTGATGCCTTGGCAGGCCGGTGCGGTGAGCCGACTGAGTTGACCCTTGAACCTCACTTAACAGGATAAAACGGGACTCCCAGCCTTTGGTCTGGACTCATCACAAAATGCATGATGGGAATCAAAGGATGGGAGGAGGCTCATTAACTCACCGTGTCTTTAATCCATTCAGGGGTCGGAGTGAAATTGCGTTTGAAGAGTGCCTGTTCTTAATGAAATGCACGGTATTATCTAATTGCATGGCCCTGTCGTGGCGCCATGGTGTGAATTACAAATGCATAACAAATGCGGAGCACACATTTCAGAAATGTAGCATCTCTCTCCGCCGGCGCCAGTGGACTAGAGCAGGTGGGAGCTGAGTGGTGTGCCATAGTTGTGTTGTTTTTGATGTTGTGAAAAAGGCCGTCCCATTTCTCTCTGAACACACACTGTGCTGCTTCCCCATTACTTTCAATTTGGCCCTGTATGAGTGTCCATTAAACAACAACAACAGCCAGCATAATAAACACCTCACAAAGAGTGGGATGACAAACCAAAAACACCGCCACGCTCCCCAGGTGCGCCGGGGTTCCTGTGGCGCTCGTATTCCCCAGAACATACCAGAGAATAATATTTGTGGATGCGCGTGCGTGACAGATGGTTGTCATAATGTGTGCAAAGTGCACCCTGTGGAGGAGTGGACTCTGCAGCGGACACTCTCTCCTGGGCTGCTCCTGGTCTCAGCGTCCGCTGCCCCCTGCGCCTCCCCCCTGCGCCTCCCCCCTCCCCGCCTCCCCCTCCGCCTCCCCCTCCCCACTGACTCCTCTGTGGTCCTTCTCCTCCCCCCAAAACTCTCACAGCTCTCCCCCTTCATTGGCGCTGTGCTGTCTCTGACGTATGGCCCTGCCTCATCCCCCTGTATCCTTTAAGAGCAGAAATTAATGACAAGCACAAAGCTGCTCATTTATAATTGCTTCATTATACCGTTGTGTTCTCCTGACAATAATAGTGTTGCTGCCTGTTTTTCTAATTATGGTAGCTTCTTCTTTTTTTTTTTTTTGCTCGTTATCAAGGACTTCAGGTAATTGTGGAGAAAATAATGACTCCTGCTCTGCTCTCTCTCTCTTCTCTCTCTCTCTCTCTCTCTCTCTCTCTCTCTCTTGTCTCTGTCTCTCTCTCTCTCTCTCTCTCTCTCTCTCTCTCTCTCTCTCTCTCTCTCTCTCTCTCTCTACCCCTCTCTCTCTCTCTCTCTCTCTCTCTCTCTCTCTCTCTCTCTCTCTCTCTCTCTCTCTCTCTCTCTCTCTCTCCAGCTCGTCGGTCACCCTCTATCTCTCTCTCGTTCTCACACCTCTCATCTCAGTCGTCTCTCTCTCCTCTCTCTCTGCTCCGCCATCTCTCATAGTGTTGCCCTCATCTCTCAAATCTCTCTCTTGCCATCTCTCAGGGTTGCTCATCACAAACAGTCTCAGTGCAACACAGAGCCTTATCAAGGAGTTTGTGTGTGTGTGTGTGTGTGTGTGTGTGTGTGTGTGTGTGTGTATGGTGTGTGTGTGTGTGTGTGTGTGTGTGTGTGTGTATGTGTGTGTGTGTGTGTGTGTGTGTGTGTGTGTGTGTGGTGTGTGTGTGTGTGTGTGTGTGTGTGTATGGTGTGGTATGGTGTGTGTGTGTGTGTGTATGGTGTGTGTGTGTGTGTGTGTGTGTGTGTGTGGTGTGTGTGTGTGTGTGTGTGTATGGTTGTGTGTGTGTGTGTGTGTGTGTGTGTGTGTGTGTGTGTGTGTGTGTGTGTGTGTGTGTGTGTGTGTATGGTGTGTGTGTGTGTGTGTGTGTGTGTGTGTGTGTGTGTCTTCTTACAGCTCATGGTGCATAGCTGGGCCCGCCTGGCCTCCTTGGTCTTTAATGAGGTGCTTGTGTTTCAAGCGTCCAACTCAGAGGTTTACGACGGCACGAAACAGCTTCAGGAACAGAAGAAAACAAAACCAACGTGTCTCCTAAATGTTTTTATTCATATCAATATCCCGGGGGAAAAAAGATACAGTAACCTTCAAACTGGGATGGGGTGGCTTCCACGTGGTGAATAGCAGTCAGAGAGATGGACCTGGGTGATAGCATCAGTAATAAGGCCGCCTGGGCACTGTGATTGCATTCAATGGCGGGGAGATTAGTGAGTGGGGGGCGACCGGATATGGGACCTGGCCTGATGGGAAGGAGATCATGTGGGGAATTTCTCATTTGCTGCATCACATTATGGGGGACCACCACTGTTACATCTGTTTGGAAAGAAGATCACTGATGTGTGAACTAATAATAACAATAACAATAATAATAATAATAATAATAATAATAATAATAATAATAATAATAATAATAATATGCACTCTAGGAATATTACAAAAACAGAAAAGGAAAAATCATGACATATCCTTTTTTCTTTCTCCCTCTCCCTTTATCATGCTGGTTTTCTGTCCTTTTCATTCATTAGTTTTTCAAATGGACTTTATTCTGCTGTTGCATCACACCACTCCACTGCTGTCTCAGAGGCAGGCTTAATTAGTTGTGCCAGTGGTGGTGGTGGTAGTGGGGGGCTAAGAGAGTGGGACACACTTTGGGCTTGCTAAGAACTTGGCTAATTATCAGTAGGGCTATAATCTACTCCAGACCCCGGAGGCCGCTGACGCAGGGCCGCACCACAGAAGAAGAGCAGGAGCAGGACCAGGAAGTCATGTGGTTACTGATTCTTAGACATTCATCCATAGTAACAATAATACTATTAATGATTATGATAATAATAATAACAATAATAATAATAATAATAATAATAATAATAATAATAATAATATAATAATAATAATTGTTCTTGCTTTTAAAACATACAACATTCAAAACAATACAAGATAAATATTAATCATTATACTATTAGTATAATAATGACTAATATCACTACTATATAGTACACTACTACTACTTCTAGTACTACTGCTACTACTACTACTACTGCTCCTACTAATAGTAATAATATTAATCATCATCATCATATCATAATCATAACAATCATAACAATATCAATAATACTAGAAGTGGTAGCATAGTTCTACAATACAATCAGTCAATCCTTTGGCTATGTGTGTGTGTGTGTGTGTGTGTGTGTGTGTGTATGTGTGTGTGTGTGTGTGTGTGTGTGTGTGTGTGTGTGTGTGTGTGTGTGTGCGTCCG
>JAXIVH010000015.1:2040600-2045596 GCA_036785325.1 Urophycis tenuis | reverse complement strand
CTAACTGGACACAGTGCGGCTCTTTGGGAGCGCGTTATTCACAGGGCTCCATTGCTTTAAACAGCAAAACATTTCCACCCTCAATGTAGTGTTTCTCTCATCAAAGCGCCTGCTGGCCGTGTTAGCGTGCCGTCCGTATATATTCTAATCTACGTGCCCCCCCCCCGCCCCGGTCCTTCTTGTCCATATAATAGCTCATCCTGTAAACATGAGGGCAGATTGAATAAAGAATACTTTGCTTTCCCTGGGCCGTGGAAAACAGTTCTGTCATGTGCTGTCCACGCTCATCTCCGCTCGCGGCTTGCTGCCCTGCTTTTATTCAATGTGACAGAGGAGGGGCCAGGGACTCGCCCCCCCCCCCCTCTCTCTCTCCCTCTCTCTCTCTCTCTCTCTCTCTCTCTCTCTCTCTCTCTCTCTCTCTCTCCCTCCTGGCACCCTGGTATAACGCTGCCACACCACTGACACTCTGCTCTGAAGTGCCACATTAATTCTAATAAAGCCGCTGCCTCACCAGGCCCACGAAGACGGGCTCTGCTGCCGGGCTGGGAGGGTGGAGCAGGTCTACTGCCGGGCTGGGGAGGGTGGAGCAGGTCTGCTGCCGGGCTGGGAGGGTGGAGCAGGTCTACTGCCGGGCTGGGAGGGTGGAGCAGGTCTACTGCCGGGAGGGGAGGGTGGAGCAGGTCTGCTGCCGGGAGAGGGGAGGGTGGAGCAGGTCTACTGCCGGGAGGGGAGGGTGGAGCAGGTCTGCTGTTGGGAGGGGAGGGTGGAGCAGGTCTGCTGTTGGGAGGGGAGGGTGGAGCAGGTCTGCTGTTGGGAGGGGAGGGTGGAGCAGGTCTGCTGTTGGGAGGGGAGGGTGGAGCAGGTCTGCTGCCGGGAGGGGAGGGTGGAGCAGGTCTACTGCTGCTTGCTGCTGGTAGTGGCAGTAGGGAGGGAGGTGGGAGGGAGGGGGGAGGGAGGGAGGAGGAGGGGGGTAGTATAAATACCAGGCTTAATGAAGGGAGGCAGCGGTGGTGGCGCAGGTGTTGTGGGCAATGCAGGTGGCACCTTTCCCCTCACACCCCCTCCCTCCCCTCTCCCCCCTCGGGCGCTGAAAACTCTGCCACTCCGGGGGGGGGGGGGGGGGGGGGGGGGGGGAATGGTTTGGTGGGGTGTGTGTGTGTGTGTGTGTGTGTGTGTGTGTGTGTGTGTGTGTGTGTGTGGGTGGGGGGGGGGGTGTGGGGGGGGTAATATAACAGAAGCAGAGATTGCATTTTAATTACCAGGTACACCTTGTCCTTCTGACGGGTCAACGCCTTGGTAGGGAGTCTTGCATGTGGGTATGTAGGAACATAGAGAGAGAGGGAGGGAGAGAGAGGGAGAGACAGAGAGAGACGGAGAGAGGGAGAGAGAGAGAGAGAGAGAGAGAGAGAGAGAGAGAGAGAGAGAGAGAGAGAGAGAGAGAGAGAGAGAGAGAGAGAGAGACTACTACCACAGTGCAACCTCCTTAAGAGTTAAACCTTGTCCTTTTCCCTCCATAAATGGGAATCTTCTTGAGAATACTTAGCGCACGTCACCAATCCAGGAGACACATGTTCTGGGGTGTCAGGCAGAGGAGCGCCTCCGCCATGACTAATGTGCACCATCTAACTCACCCCCCATTGGGATGCATCTATCTCTCCATCCCACCCCAGCCTCAGCTCAGTCTGGTCTCCTTAAGGGCCTCTCTCCACGGGGGAGGGAGTGCACCTGTTCAGCCCCCCCCTCCATCCCGCCCCCGCCTTGCATCCAGAAACCCAACACACAGCTCAGCCTCCTGCTCCGAGCCGCTAACCTCCCTCTCTCTCTCCTGACGGTTCCTTCCTCCTCCCAGGACGAGCACGTGCAGCCGTGAGTCCGGAGGCAGAGCTAACAAAGTGAGGGAGGCGTCTGGGGGTCTGACCGTTACCTCTAAGTGTCAAGCCCCCCGCCACACTTTGTAAAGACGCTGGGTGATGTGATGTGAAAGGAGGGGGGGAGGGGGGAGGATGGGTGGTGGTGGTGAGGGGGGGGGCCCTCACCCCCACCACACCAACACCTCCTCCTCCACCACAACCATCCACCACCCTCCACCACTACCACCAAGCCCACCACCACCCTCCACCCCCATCACCACCTCCAATACAACCAGCACCACCATCCATCCCCACCACCACCTCCAACACTACCACCACCACCTCCAACACTACCACCACCACCTCCAACACTACCACCACCACCTCCAACACTACCACCACCACCTCCAACACTACCACCACCACCTCCAACACTACCACCACCACCTCCAATACAACCAACACAACTGTCCCGCCCCCACCTCCACCACTACCAACCTCCATCTGCACCTTGACCACTACCACCACCTCCACTACAAACAGCACTACCCATCCACCCCATCACCACCATCACCACTACCACCTCCATCCCCCACCTCCACCCTCCTCCACCATCACCATCATTGTCACCACTGTCACCACCACCTGGCCCATCAACATCCTCCCCCCAACACCATCCTCCACCTCCCTGCACCACCACCTCCAGCACAACCCCCATCGCAATCGTCTCCCACCTCCACCACCACCCCCCGACATCCCCTATTCCAACCGCCCACCACCCCTACCCCCACCTCCACCACCACTACCCCCACCTCCACCACCACTAGCACCACCTCTCTGGGGACCCCCCCCCCAGTGTCAGCAGCACACAGCAGCCCCTCTGCAGCACAGATGTTGTTGCATTGTCTGCAGCAGCACGGCCCCAGACCAGACCAACTGGGAACGTCTTTCTCATTAGCTATTGTTGTGTGTGTGTGTGTCTGACGAGGCCTTTGATGAATGCAGCAGTTAGCAGAGCATCAGAAGCTCAACACACAGAGAGAGAGAGAGAGAGAGAGAGAGAGAGAGAGAGAGAGAGAGAGAGAGAGAGAGAGAGAGAGAGAGAGAGAGAGAGAGAGAGAGAGAGAGAGAGAGAGAGAGAGAGAGAGAGAGAGAGAGAGAGAGAGAGAAAATAGAGAGTGAGGAGGAAAAATGAAACAAATCTGCATCTATAGCTGTCGCTGGGACACACAGTTTTTAGGATGACGATTGGAGTCATTTTAAAGTACCGGCTGGTGCTTGTTTTCAAAATGGATAGATTTGAAGAACGTGAGCTGGTTTTGTCTCTTGTTTTCCACATCCACAAAACCTGTTCTCCTCTAAGCTTTTCTGTTTACCATAAAGGGCAGAAGCTTTAGGCTGTGGAAAAATAAAAAGGCCACGTGTCTGCCACTTAGAAACTCCCTCTCTCCTCCCTGCTTACTCACCAAGTGAAAGGCCACACTGTTATTTATTCAACCCCCCCCCCCCCAACAATCCTGCCTCTTTTTTCTTTTTAAAACACTCCGCCCCTCACCCAAACCCACCCAGCGTCTCCCCCAGCACCCGTGCCCACCCACCCAGGCAGCAGGCCCGTGAACACATTGCAGGGCCTGGGGGCAGAGCTGTGGACAACCTGCGCTCTGTTCACATGGCTGAGCAGGGGCCTGGCGAGGGGAGGGGGGGCGGCGGGGGGGAGCTGGCACGCTGAAGCCAAACAGGTGTATGATTCAGAGGCGGGAGCTGTGAAGGGTGAACTTCTAAGACCAGGCCATGTTGCTTTTGGAGCAAACAGCAGCTTTGGCGGCGACCCAGGGAGCATTGACACGCGCATTGTGACTTTTTTTGTTCTGTTGTATTTTGGTCTTTATGAGCCGTGGCTAAGTTGCTATTGTTAATAGCGAGGTAAGTATTGCCAATGGATAAGTTGCTATTGTTAATAGCTAGTTGCTATTGCCAATGGATAAGTTGCTATTGTTAATGGATAAGATGCTATTGTTAATGGCTAGCTTGCTATTGCCAATGGATAAGTTGTTATTGTTAATGGATACGTTGCTATTGTTAATGGCTATTGCTATTGTTAATGGCTAGGTTGCTATTGCCAAAGGCTAAATTACGATTGCCAAGGGCTAGGTTGCTATTGCCAATGGCTAAATTGCCACTGTTAAAGCTTGATAAACGTTGTTGAGTAAAATGGATATTAGATATGCTTTCCTCTGATATTTTTCTCTTTCATCTATAGCCTACATTTAGATGTTTGTAGTGGTTATATTTGCTTAAGATGCTCATTTCTAAAGAAATGTCAGCATAAGTTAAATGTGTACATGCATAATGTTGCTAATTAAATTAAATCCAATTGTGGGCTAAAGAATAGTGATCCATGTTTAATTATTGTGATATAATTATATTATTATTATGTTCATTATTTACTAGTTAAAGGCAGATTGGTTGCCATTTACCCATGTTATACTAAGATTTTTTTTTTTAGCGAGATCAATCTGCCTAGCATTGTGACATGATTGTGACACATTATGCACATTTTTAAAAAAGCGTAATAGCAAGTTTTCCCTTGAAGTATATTGGAGTGACTATGATAATGTTTGTAGCACACTATTTTGCGAGTGTTGATAAAAAGCCACAAAAGCAGGCAGAAAGCTGTGTGTGAATCTCAGCTGTGAATGAGGTTTCTCAGCAAATCCTTCCCCCAGTTCAGTAGACACTGCATACAGTAATGACTCAAAGTGAGGAGCTGAACATGAATCTTGGGCCGAGCAGTTCTTGAAGGCCTGACCTCGGGGTTAACCTAAGAGACCATGTTAGTGGTTATTAAGTCAAGGTTTTCCAATCGATGGCTGGAGAGACGTAATCACACTGGCTTTAATTGTGGTGGGAAGGACATCCATTCAGTTTACTGCAGCAGGCTGTCCACAAAGCATTCTTTTTCCCCCTCGGTCGTCACCAAAAATATGTTTTATTAAAACGACCTTAAAGACCGCTGATTGCAGTGTAGGAACGGAGCCATGGCCATTGTTGGTATGAATCTGCGTTTATTGTGTGACATATACATGGCTCATCTCTGATTACAACATTATTGTTGCAATCATAATCGCCAAGAATATATTAACCTT
>JAXIVH010000015.1:2030600-2033100 GCA_036785325.1 Urophycis tenuis | reverse complement strand
AAGTTTTATGCAGAATGATTTTTGTTTGTTTTTTTCAATTATTCAAAAGACAGTTACAAGACAACACCCCAAAAACAGACCACATGGAGACAACAACAAACAACAACACACCAGCAATACAATCAAAATTCAGGGATATTATTAATGCATTTATAATCTTTAAATCAATAGAGGAAAGGCATTCCCAGGCAGCGGCGTCCCAGCCCACCCCCCAGGCCCCGGGGACAGCCTGCCTGTAACCTCCAGGAGCTTCCAAATGGATCTGCTCTACTGTTTTATTCTGTCCTTAGTTTACTACGGTCTAAAAGGGCTCACTTTAACTAGCGCTACGTCATGTCGCTGAGAGAGAAACCCCAATAGAACACCATTACAAATACTAATAAAGCTCAAGTAACGTTTGAGTCACTGGTTTTCCTTCCCAGTGACTCATCCACCGTTTAGAAACACACATTGACACCAGTCACCTGACAGACAGAAGGCCCCTGTTTGTTGGCCACAGCCTGTCAGTGTCAATTACACGACGGCACTCAAAACGGTTCGTACAGTGGAACAGCCGAGACAGCCGTCTGGACGGATCACACAGCGGCGCTGCTTAAAAGGTCCACACGCGGGGTCTTCCGCCGCCGTTCCACGGATGTCAAAACAGCATGTTTCTACCTGAAGCCCCGCTGCCGCGGTTCAAAGGCAGCGCTCCGCGGGGCCGCGGGGCCGCGGGGCTAGCGAGCGCGCAGCCTACACCTGCGTGGCGGCGAGAGCGGCCTCTTTAGTCGGCCCCGGGTCCCGCTTTAGGAACAGATGATAAATAAATCAACGTGCACTAAGCACTGCATCCACATGGCAACGGCCTCCTTCATTGCGTCTGCAGCTCATCAATCACACCATTGTCTGTGTGAAAGGCGAGCCTTGTAAATGTCATATCCACTCACACCCAAGGAGAGGCGGATCAGAATGCGCCAGAGAGTTTTTTTTTAATTGGATAGTGTAATTAAACAGAAAAAAAAGGCTGCTGGGCTGCGGTTTGACAGGACAGATGAAGACCCCTTTTAATAGGGCTATGAAACATATTTGTTAAAAGGGTGAGGCAATGCACGGCATGCGGCTGGGCTGCCCTTATATGTCACGCCTTTCATTTATGATAAAAATGGCACAAAGGTGTCTTTTATATAAAAGAGAGAGATTATTTAAAAGGACTCGTAATATGTTGGAATAATTAGTACAAATTCAAAGCCAGAAAAAAAAAAAAAAATCTTCAGAAGCATTTGAAAAAGCGCTCGTATATTACACACACCAATCACATATATCAAAGCATATGCTCTGCAGCATTTGCCAAACATTTATCTTGGGAGCGAGCGATTAGGAGAGGTAGAGCTTGTTCTTGATTAAAGTAACAACCGAGAGAGGCCAAGCTGTAATATTGATTACATGTGCAAACGGAATACAGGTCACTTTTCAGCCCACACATGCTTTCTATTTAATTTCATTAGTGGCATTCTTCTCCTGATGAACTAATGTTACATAAACACATGAGGTAGGCATGCGCACACGCATACATGAAGACAAACACACACACGGGAACCCCGTTCCCCCCAAACCAAACACACATGTGCACTGACACACCCACCCACACACGCACACACACACACACACACACGCACGCACGCACGCACGCACGCACGCACGCACGCACACACACACACACACACACACACACACACACACACACATATAAAGGTAAATAAACAACACAAATACCACACACACACACACACACACACACACACACACACACACACACACACACACACACACACACACACACACAGGGCGTCCTGGTACTTTGGCGTTGATTTTGATGTTTGCGGGGAGACCCTGGCTTAAGAGGGGTCTCCAGAGAGGCAGAAGTGGGGCCTCCTGGCTGAAGATCGATAGGACAGCAGTGCAGAGATAAATCAGAGCACTGTACTGACGTCTGTCATAAAGCCCCCTGCCGCTGGTGCAGCTCTCAGCTTTATGGCAGCGCTGAGTGTTATTGCAATCTTTTGATAGCTGCGGCTAATTTATCTGATTACAAGAGGAGCCGGAGAACGCGGTCCTCTCCACCCCCTGGTTCCCCATGTCCCACTCTCCTCCACCTCCACGCGTTCTCCTCCCGCTGGGGCAGACACTGGCAGCATGGAGGCTCACGGTTCCCCAAGAACATACGCAAACAAGAACGGGGAAAACCTGCGACGCCATTGTTAAGTTGCATCTGAATGCATTTGTCAATCGCCTTGAGACAAATTACTGTCGCTGCTGTCACATGTTTTGTTTGGATGTGGAAAATATGCAGGATTTTTTTTTTTTTGTAAATGCATTTAGTTTTTTCTGCTTCTTTTCTTTATTCCTTTTTTATTTCACATGTAGCAGCGTGTTTGACATGCTGCTCTATTATTTCCAAGTATTGGCAGAGCAAAAACAGCAGTGAACCTGATTCAGTCAATATGACAGTGAAGATTATGTC
>JAXIVH010000015.1:2018100-2025600 GCA_036785325.1 Urophycis tenuis | reverse complement strand
GAGGGAAAGAAAGGAGAGGGGAAAAAACTGGACTTTTAATTGATGAACTTGACCTGCTTTTCCCTGATAACAAATTTCATTTGTTCTATAAAAATTATGCTCAAGTGACATTATTTGACGGGATCTTTATCACCTGCAGAGTAAATAAGAGTAATTTATGCTGTTTAATTTTGAGCACGGCATATAAATCACAGCTCTATCATACATTAACCAAGCTTGCGTTGATGAAGAAGTGAATGCGGGGCCGGGCCGATTGCGTTGTTACGGCAACAGCAGCGCGAGAGGCTCGTTCTCCCAGCGTGCTGCTTTACGGCCACATGATTAATGGTGCATCGTTCCCAGTTCACTGACGAAGTGGAAATACATATCTGGAATAAATAATCAGGCATGCATCATTAAAAATGTAAAAACTGTTTTTAAGGTAGAAGGTTGATGAATACACAGGTATATCGTATCCATAAGTTACAACCTGAGTTAATTTAGTCTTACCGTTATTAATGGCATTACTTGTGACTGCAATTGAAATAATGCTGATGTAATCATACTATGTTGCAATATACTTTGTAAGCATCAAAAATGTGAACAAGATTAAAACAAAATAGAAAATAACAAACCCATTTCTAATATGTGTTTAAGAACATGTTTCACGTGTTCCAAAACTCACCAAAGCCGTGTTGTGGTTAAAATACGACCCAGCGTTTCCCAGTGAACATCAGTGAGAGGGGCTTGGGTCTGCAGGTGGTGGAGGTGGTGGTCTGCAGGTGGTGTAGGTGGTGGTCTGCAGGTGGTGGAGGTGGTGGTCTGCAGGTGGTGCAGGTGGTGGTCTGCAGGTGGTGGAGGTGGTGGTCTGCAGGTGGTGGAGGTGGTGGTCTGCAGGTGGTGTAGGTGGTGGTCTGCAGGTGGTGGAGGTGGTGGTCTGCAGGTGGTGTAGGTGGTGGTCTGCAGGTGGTGGAGGTGGTGGTCTGCAGGTGGTGTAGGTGGTGGTCTGCAGGTGGTGCAGGTGGTGGTCTGCAGGTGGTGGAGGTGGTGGTCTGCAGGTGGTGTAGGTGGTGGTCTGCAGGTGGTGCAGGTGGTGGTCCGCAAAGGGAAGCAGCGTATTGAAGGCCAGGGACGAGCCAACAGATCGTCTGTCAGAGAGATGACAACTATCACTCCACTGCAATGACGACATGACAGCTGTCAATCATCCGTTAATAACTGGAAAGCAGGACAACTCACTCCCTGTGTGTTTGACCTGCAAGGCAGGCCACATCGAAGAAAACCACTTGAATTATACACACATACCATATAACTAGTGGGATATAGTCCAGTGGCTAGTTTCAGTAAACCTGCACTGGGCGAGATGTATAAACTCAATGTACAGCTAATTCATTCTGAATAAAACAGTTATTATGTTAATTGGAAGTAGCTTTGGATAAAAGTGTCATCAAAAATATTTATTTATTGTGATACATCAAAAAGTCCTTTCAGATGGCATAAAAACTTTTTATTTATATCTCTGTCCATCTATTTGCTTATACCCGTACTATAGGTACAACAATGCATGTTAAAAACATCATCGTGAGATTTATAGAAAAAGAGATAAATAATTAGCCATACAGTGCACATACAGAATGCATCCTCCAAAATGATGCAGCATCAAATGACAGAACAAGCATTTGAAGACAACAAGACAACAATCAGAAAAACCTCCTTTGACACACTTCACGTTGACTTCCACGTCAACTCCGTCCGTTGCGTCTGGCGGGTTTACACCCGGAAGACTCCGGAGAGCATGTCGCTGAGCGCTAACATGATGCAACGTGATACTCACCTCCAGCCAAATGCCTTGGCATGCAGTGGACTGCTGTGTGTTTACACTGCATGGCGTGTTGTGGGATGAGGAGGATTAATATAACCCTTCCTCTCTGACTCGGTGGCTCTATATGAGGCCCTTCGATCCCTTGCCTTCACAAGCCATTAGTGGTGTTCCTCTGGAGGACGGGAGCGCTGGGGCTCCGAGCACCACCGCAGCCAGAGCCCTCTTCCTGCCCTAACCAGAAATGACACAACGTCAATAAGTATACTGATTATTCTGCCCATTTGTTTTGCACAATGCAGTTAACGAGCTTTATTATATAGAGGACATTGTAGTGGCTCCATGTCCCGTTCTTTATCATTCACTTTGATTAGACTAATGTAGGTGGGGGGGTGCCGGGGGTGGGGCCGGGTGGATGCGTGTTCTGTCACCGGCCCTCCATTCAGTGTTCAACTTGTGGGACAGGACAGGACGCGTGCCAGGGCGCGTCTCATCCGTCTGCAGGAGCAGCAGCAGCCAGCCAGCCAGCTCCGGACAGTGTTGTGAGGAGGTTTACATCTCTGGATGGAGCACCAGGGGAGACCCCTGTAATGGTTCACGTGTGTGTGTGTGTGCTTCTGAAACACCTGTCCTGTCCTCCAGTCCTAACCTTTTCAACTTATTCTCTTATGACTCACAGATACAGAGAGCCAAGACGAGCTGGAAGCGAGGCATCCACACACACACACACACACACACACACACACACACACACACACACACACACACACACACACACACACACACACACACACACACACACACACACACAGCAACTGTCAGTATATGGGCCTGCCTACACATGGCATGGCACATGGCCCTTTCCTATATAACCATATATATCTCGGCACCATCAGACAGCTACAAAGAGGCTCTCTGGCAGTTGTAGCCATGAGGAATGGAGGCAGTGATGGCTCAGACAGTTCCACTTCTCAACCTCTGCCCCTGTTCCTCTGCATAAGTGCAAGGCATTGTGGGAGTCGCAAATGAAATTGAAGCTCTCTCTTTTTTTGGATTGCACGCCACCACCTCTGGCTCCATACACAGGTGTGTCAATAGGGATCCACATCTGAGAGGTGCAAGTCTGGCATGTCAGAACTTCAGACTCACACGCACAAACACACACACACACACACACGCACGCACACACGCACGCACGCACGCACGCACACACACGCACGCACGCACGCACGCACGCACGCACGCACGCACGCACACACGCACACAAACACACACACACACACACAGATGGATGCATGCACACATGGATGCAAACACTCAATCAAAGACACAGAAAATAATAGGTAGGATAAGGTGGACATAGTTTTCAGCGGGATACCTGCACCAGCTTAAAGTGAAACAAACACAACAAAATACAAACTGAAGTAAATCCAAACAAAAATACACTTTTTTGTAAACCTGGTTCACCACCAGAAACTACGAGAGTCAGCCAAAAAAGCATGTAAGCCTTTGGTCTATTTGTCAGCTATAAAGCTAGAGCAGATGGAATACAAAACCCTAGAAAGGTCAGAAAGGTCAGAAAGCTTGCTGAGCCAAAACAACAACAACAACATGAAAACAGCCAAAGAACT
Organism: Urophycis tenuis; assembly: GCA_036785325.1. Taxonomy (NCBI): domain Eukaryota; kingdom Metazoa; phylum Chordata; class Actinopteri; order Gadiformes; family Phycidae; genus Urophycis; species Urophycis tenuis. The sequence goes on along the minus strand of JAXIVH010000015.1, from coordinate 2,022,171 downwards.
AAAAATAAGCAGACACCACAGGGAGGCCCCAGACACGTGGACGAGCGCTAACGACAAGAGGAGCGGCAGGTGTAGGCCGACTGGGCTGAGGAGGCCTCCAGCTGGAGGTGAGGGGGGAATCTGAGGCCCTCTGCTGGACAGGTAAAGGAACACACGTAGTATGTTCCTGGAAAACCTTCTCTTAACTATCTCTTACCTAACGCCTAAACTTAGCCAGCTCTAGCCTAATACCTAAACTTAGCCAGCTCTAGCCTAATACCTAAACGATACTATCTCTTACCTAAAAGGGTAAAGGGGCATTTAGCAGACACGTTTGTCCAAAGCGACTTACAATCAGTACATTTGTGGAATTCCACATGTGGACAGTTGGAGGAGGGGGATCAAGGGGATCGAACCGCCGACCCTACTGTTAGTGGATGACCCGCTCTGTCCACCCACTCTGTCCACTGAGCTACTGCTGCACCTAAACACCTGCAGCCTCAAGTATTGCAGGAACATATTAGGAACACAAAGACTCTAGACTGTTGTAGAAAGTGACTCTTAATCTTATCAGTCCTTTTTTTACAGACCCTTTTGACAGAGGTGAAATCCGAAGACAAACACAGGTGTCTATCATAACTAATAATGGCTCCGATACATAAATGATAGGACACTTAATGTTCTTGGGGGGGGGGGGGGGGGAGTCATATATTGTGTTATTTTATCTTATAGTATATTTAGATTCCTGCATGAACCTGTGTACTCCAATAACTTACACACAGTGTAACACAATGTAATCAGACAGAATTGTGAACGCAACAATGACACATTTTTCTCCACAGCATATGTCAGAAATAAGAACAATACAAAGCAGGGCCCCGGAGGGCCGTGCCGGCGCGTCACCAGCTCTTAAACACCACAGCGAGGGGGGGGGGGGGGGAGGTGACACGCTTCTGAGGCTGCACTCACATGCTCTCCTGTGGGCCCGCCGTCAGCCTAATGTGGGCCAGCCTGGGAGCGGCGCCGGCCCGTCCTGCTTATCTCTTTGTTCAGGAGACGACAAGATGACTGCCGCTGGCCGTCGCCGTGGAGACCCTACATGGAGGCCTACCTGCACCGGCCGGCCAGGATCTGACAAGCCTGATTAGCATTCATTACACTGCAGAGAGAGAGAGGGAGAGAGAGAGAGAGAGAGAGAGAGAGAGAGAGAGAGGGAGAGAGAGAGAGAGAGAGAGAGAGATGATGAAGAAGGCCACATCATGTGACAGAAGGTAAGTAATGGTGGAGCATGATGAGGAGGATGTGTCCTATGCTGGTGTTTTGACATCCCCAACGCTCTCTGTGTTGCACTTGACTCGTGCCAAAGAGAGAGAGAGAGTTGTGTGTGATCCAGTTGATGGTATCATGGGACTTTCATTGTAATTCTTTGTATTTTTGTGTGGTTTTTTTGTGTTATTTTCAATACTGTCAATATTTTCTGCAAAGTAAGAAACAAACATAAAGTCCATCCATTATCGTGACCGCTTATCCTCTACGAGGGTCGCGGGGGGGCTGGAGCCAATCCCAGCTGCAACGGGCGAGAGGCGGGGTACACCCTGGACAGGTCGCCAGCCTATCACAGGGCTAACATATATAGACAAACAACCATTCACACTCACATACACACCTATGGTCAATTTAGAGACACCAATTAACCTAATCCCCAACCTGCATGTTTTTGGTCTGTGGGAGGAAGCCGGAGTACCCGGAGAGAACCCACGCAAGCACGGGGAGAACATGCAAACTCCACACAGAAAGGTCCCGGGTCCCAGGTGGATTCGAACCCAGAACCCTCTTGCTGTGAGGCGACAGTGCTAACCACTGCACCACCGTGCCGCCCAACAAACATAAAGTAATAATCATAATTCCCATCCAACACATGGCTGTTACCCGGTGCTGTCTGATGAACTACAAACAGCTGGGGCCCCAGACTTGGACTGTCCAAAAAGGTAGCCTGAAAGAGAGTGAAAGAAACCCCATCATGATAGATTTAATCGTGGATGGATAATGCTGACCAAAAGTTAATAAGATATCATTAGACAGTGATAGCTTGCTATTCACTGGGGAGACAACATTTTTCTAACCAGGAGATAAATTAAGGATTAATACTTTTCCACGGATTTCTATTTGATTCAAATAGTTGAAAAAATTTGGCATAGTAGGCTACATGGTTACGATCTATTTATCATTACAAATAATTCTTATTTCAAACACTGCGGATACAAATGTAATGTAATTACCCCTTTCTCCACCTCCCAGCACCGGCCCCCATAAAGCACAGAGGAATACCACGCTGGCATGTTGTATTTATTGTGAAGTAGGAGCTAGCGGCATCCGCTGTGGGCTGGTCTGCAGCAGGGGAAGTAATATAACGTTGCGCGTGGGGGGGGTTAGTGGGGGTTGTCTCTTCAACCATCTCCTTGATGGGTTTGCATTTCAAAAGACCTTGGGTACAATCCATTAGGGGTGTAGGAAAACAAGATGTTCCTCTCCAGTTGGGCTAATTAGGTTTTTTTGTGTGGGTTTTGTTGTTGAGGGAGCCTTCCCATACCCTTAAATTGCTGTAGGGATCCAGATGTGTAACTAGGCTAATGACTGACTGGCTTACAAAGAAAAATGGCTTCTTATCCTTGAGCTGCACAATAAGTCACCCACAGGGAGGCAGATAGTGAACATTGTCACTGTCCGTAGAGCCGTCCAGAGTTAGGCGGTCAGCCTGCTGCAAAGCTCTCCCTCTTCATGGTAAAATGAAATGGACAACAACCAATGAGGATATATGTGTCAAAGCAATGTATCACGTGGAGTCCATTAGTTTGTACTTCGCTGCATTCTCTGAATTGAAGACAACAAGGAAAGAGAAGTGACCACAGGGCAGGTGGAGTGAATGTTTTGTTTCTGTTTGTGTGTGTGTAAAGGGTAGTGGGGCATTTAGCAGACGCTTTTGTCCAAAGTGACTTACAATCAGTACATTTGTGGGGTTTGACATGTAGACAGTTGGAGGAGGGGGATCAAGGGGATCGAACCACGGTTAGTGGACGACCTGCTCTGTCCACCCGCTCTACCCACTGAGCTACTGCCACCCTGTATGTGTATGTGTCTGTGTGTGTGTGTGTGTGTGTGTGTGTGTGTGTGTGTGTGTGTGTGTGTGTGTGTGTGTGTGTGTGTGTGTGTGTGTGTATGTGTGTGTGTATACACATGTTTGTGTGTGTATGCTTACATTATATTTACGTTGATGTGTTGTTTGTAAATCTACCAATCTATCTATCTATCTATCTATCTATCTATCTATCTATCTATCTATCTATCTATCTATCTATCTATCTATCTATCTGTCTGTCTGTCTGTCTGTCTGTCTGTCTGTCTGTCTGTCTGTCTGTCTGTCTGTCTATCTATCTATCTATCTATCTATATGTTTATGTGTGTATATTTGTGTGTGTGTATGTGTGTGTGTGTATGTGTGTGTGTATGTGTGTATGTGTGTGTGTATGTGTGTGTGTGTGTGTGTGTGTGTGTGTGTGTGTGTGTGTGTGTGTGTGTGTATGTGTGTGTGTGTATGTGTGTGTGTATGTGTGTGAGTGTGTGTGTGTGTGTGTGTGTGTGTGTGTATGTGTGTGTATGTGTGTATGTGTGTGTGTGTGTGTGTGTGTGTGTGTGTGTGTGTGTGTGTGTGTGTGTGTGTGTGTGTGTGTGTTTATATATGTGTGTGTGTGTGTGTGTGTGTGTGTGTGTGTGTGTGTGTGTGTGCGTGTTCCGGTCCAGGAAGGTGAAGGGTGAACCGCAGCAGCAGTGTGCCTGGTGAGGGCGTCTCTCAGTGTCCATCTTTGAGGCGGAGTGGACCTGACAGAGGCCACCTCGGGAGACTCCTCACTCTGCGTCAGTGGGCTGAGAAGAAGAGGCAGGGTCTGTCAGGGCTTCCCCACCGCCCGGCACCCACCTCCTCCTGCCGGCCCCCACCTCCTCCTGCCTGCCCCACCTCCACCTCCTCCTGCATGCCCCCACCTCCTCCTGCCGGCCCCCACCTCCTCCTGCAGGCCCCACCTCCTCCTACCTGCC
>JAXIVH010000015.1:2005600-2013100 GCA_036785325.1 Urophycis tenuis | reverse complement strand
CCTATACTATACTAATATATTTTTTAAGGGAAATATTGACAGAGTCCCTCTCAAACTTCTAAATATTCAAGAAGTTCATTTGAAGTAGTAGGTAATGATTGCAGATATTTCCGAGCCAAAGTTCTTGAGGCGTCTGCTTTTCCCTGACTCTCTGGACCACTTCGACTGCCAATACTTGTACTGCCATACGCATACGCATAAGCATGGCACTTCTGTCAGTTCTTGACACATGGGCCGCAAGAGTTTAATAATCCCTTCAAATTGGGAATTGAAAGTGGTTGTGAGATTGCCATGTAAAATATGTTTTTTCAATCCAAACAGGTTAGAAAGGTTGTACAGCCAGGACAGACAGACTATATCCAAAGAGGTTAGAAAGGTTGTACAGACAGGACAGACAGACTATATCCAAACAGGTTAGAAAGGTTGTACAGCCAGGACAGACAGACTATATCCAAACAGGTTAGAAAGGTTGTACAGCCAGGACAGACAGACTATATCCAAACAGGTTAGAAACGTCGTCATCTCCCACTCTCACATTTGTCCTCTCCCGCCTCGACTACTGCAACTCGCTCTTAGCCGGACTCCCTGCAACCCTGATAAAAACCTTTGCAGTGGATCCAGAACGCTGCAGCACGCCTCGTGTTCAACCCACCTACATTCTCCCACGTGACCCCCCTCTTCCATAACCTCCACTGGCTTGGATCCAGAACGCTGCAGCACGCCTCGTGTTCAACCCACCTACATTCTCCCACGTGACCCCCCTCTTCCATAACCTCCACTGGCTCCCTGTAGTGGCTCGCATCAAATTCAAGACAATGGTACTGGCCTACAAAGCTGTTAACATAACTCCCCCTACCTACCTCCAGACATTAGTCAAACCCCACGCCCCTGCTCAAGCACTCCGCTCAACTACCTCAGCTGGTACCTCCATCACTAAAAGGAGGAAAAGGTTGGATGGTGAAATCACAACTCTTCTGCGATATGTCACCGCAGTGGTGGAACGAGCTCCCTGCCCATGTCAGGACTGCAGAGTCACTCCCCATCTTCTGGAAGAGACTAGTCAAGACTCAATTGTTCAGAGTTCACCTGAACCCTGCATCACATCCATCCTCTACTTTGACAAAAGCATCTGCGTAAATGCCCTAATGTAAATGTAATTGATTTTAAACATTGCCCGGCCTTACATCATTCCAAAAACTGTAGCCACTCTTGTTGAATCAGGTTGGAAATGAAGCAAATACACATTCTAATCTGAAAATACAGATTTATGTTGATCTTCTGTTTTGATTGCTCCTCTGTTGGGTTCTAACTTGGGCAGACTGCAAAACTCCTTCTGAGTCATGAGCTGAAACTCTCTCCCCAGCCCTGATTGGTCTCACAGAATAGGAACTCGCTGGGTGTGGGGTGAGGGTGTGGTCTCACGAGGCAACCTGTACGGTACATCCGATACATCCTTTACATTGTCGCCTAGACTAAACCCTTTGTTGAAGTGTTGCAATGCACTCAGCTCACATGTCTTCAACCAATGTAAACCAAAGGGAGGTGTAATACGCGTATGTACCTGAGACATTGGCACGCTGTCCGTATTGCTAGCCCTCTCAATTGTTCTTAAACATGACCTGATTATCAAGCAACGTCAAATCTTACACCACGATTGACACGTTTCCGTCGATTCTCTGAGATTGTGTGAACCTCATGTGGTACAAACCTGAACATTGAAAGCTGGAAGCTGTGCATCAGGTGGGGATCAGGTGAAGCCCCCCCCCCTGTGTGTACACAGGCTGAGACTGTTGTGTGCGCCATGTGCCTTTCGTACAAGCAGAGGAGCTTTTGAATGGAGATGCAATCATAATTCCTCATTTCCCTGGAAGCAAAAGCTCTTGTTGCCGTGGAGGGCTGAACTCTCTGCTGGCTGAACATGACTCTGAACGGAGCGCCGAGGCTCTGAGTTAAACCAACGCTTCTCTGTGCTCCTGCGCTCATCTGGATGAGCCTTCTGAGTACGGACTCCTCCTGTAGATGATCTCAACAGCCCTGTTTGGATTTGGAAACAGCGGCACCTTTTTTTAAAATTTAATTGAAATTTCTGCCGCAGGCAGTATCACATTGAGGGTCATGAGAGACCAGCGCAGCGTCTTTCTAAGGTCCCGGGTCCTGAGCAGAATGTTAGGGCCTCCATTCTGGACCCTCCAACAGGCAGCGCCTCCATTCTGGACCCTCAACAGGCAGCGCCTCCATTCTGGACCCTCCAACAGGCAGGGCCTCCATTCTGGACCCTCCAACAGGCAGCGCCTCCATTCTGGACCCTCCAACAGGCAGCGCCTCCATTCTGGACCCTCCAACAGGCAGCGCCTCCATTCTGGACCCTCCAACAGGCAGCGCCTCCATTCTGGACCCTCCAACAGGCAGCCCAAGGAGAGGCCAAACGAGTGGGACACCGGCTTGATCTCCATACAACCGTGACCACGTTGTGGCATCAAGAAACATTTTTTCCAAGGTATTCATCAATCATCAAGCATCATGGTGTTATTTTATGCCTCAAATAGTTTTTTTCTCCTTATGCCAGCGGACGTGGACGTGGCAATGATAGGGGCCTCAACATAATAATCAGATACTTTTCTGTGATAATAGACGGCTGTAGTAGATGGTCATGCATTGTGAAAACCCTCAACCAACCACGACTGTATTTATGGCCTGTGTCACTTGTGCTGATGTCCACTATGAAGCTGGCCATCCTACCATCACCACAACATGAGTGGATGTTTCCCTAATTATTTTCAGTCTCTCTCTTTCCCTCTGAGACCCACCAACCTAGTCCAAAACCCGCTGCATAGCAGACACGCCCATCAGCCCAGACCGACCGCCGCGGAAAAACACTTAAATCTCCCACACAAATCTCTGTGTGGAATCTAAAGTCCGTCGTTTTCAGCATTAAACCTGAGAATGTCCGGGAAAACAATGAACACTTTGGTCTGTGGCGTTCATGACCCAGATCTCAATCACCATTGAAATGAAAGCGTGGACGCTGCCGTCCACATCAACGTGCACATACCCACCGGTGGTGCTGCAGGTGCTCAGGTGAGGTGCGGCTGTGAACTGCAGACCTTGTGCTGAACAGTGATGCACTGCCCCCATTACAGCCCTGCCTCCGTCGCAGCCGCGATGCTATGCTTTATGACACTGACACATGCAGTAATGGGTATTTCACTTTGCACCTCTGCTGAGAGTGTTTTGAGACTGGAAACACTGATAAATATGGCCGCATCCACAACATCAGTAAATTTCTATTTCATCAACAAAAGCATTAGCCAGATGATTGGAGAGGGGGGAGGCTGGGTTTCAGAAACCATTGTTTATCGGCCCTCGTTTTCCTTTGGATAATGATTTTTTTCCCCACACCCTGACAAACGCATGGGCGAAAAGGAGGAGCTTACTGACTGAATTCACCCCTCAGCCCCTCACACTCTTTCTCTGTTGTTTCCGGGACATCAATTGGGACTGAAGGATTTTTGTAATTGTAAAGGCGCAGAACTTCTGACTGGCCCCCCCCACCCCCACCCCTGCCCCCACCCCCACCCTGACACCCTCTCCCACCCCAAACCCCACCCCCGACACCCACCCCCACCCCCACCCCGACACCCCTCCCCCACCCCCACCCCCACCCCGACCACCCACCGCCACTACCTGGGAGCAGCAGCATCATCATCCATGGAGAGCGAGGCGTGCCTCCTGGGAATGCCACCGGGGGACTTCACACGCTCCCAGTGAAAGGGATCCTCTGGTGTTATCAGTCCCCGTGGCGCGCCGCCTGGGAACACTACAGCTGTCACTAACAAGGAGAGTCCCCCGCCTGCCCTTCATGTTCCAACAGGAGCCGGGACACTGTACCGCAGCGCCGCTAAGACATTTTCAATTATCTTTGTGTCAGCGTGGATCAGCTCCTCACGGCGCTGGGTTGCTGTACACGTGGATTGATGCCGTTCCCTCTCTTTCACTCTGCTTTTTGATATCTACAGTACATTATTGTTCTTCAGAGCATAAGGAGGGGTGCGATCACAAATGTTTCATCCAACTTTTAAGTCTGTGTGTTTCAGATGGTGGTAGCCTGGGGCTGTGGGACTGTGAATTCATGAACAATATGTTTCCTAACACGGGGATTTCCATGGGGTTGTTGGTAGATTGTGTGTGTATATATATATAATGTATATATACACACACAATATATATATATATATATATATATATATATATATATATATATATATATATATATATATATATATATATATATTCTTTCATGTCCTATAGCCTACTTAGCTATAAAAAAGCATGATAATTCCCCCCCCTTGCAGACATGAGCCCTTGGATTTAACTACACTGACACACTTAAAGCGATGGGTCTGACTGGGTTGTTGTGGCGCGGAGGGCTTGTACACACGCTAACCGCCGAGCACAGCGTGGCGCTCACTTCTCGCCGTAGTTTCCTATTACCGTACAACAAAAGCCATTTTTCTGTTTACATAGCAAAGCCTGCATCAAGCAGGGAGTTGTGCACATAAAATTACCATAACAGGCGGGCAGCGCGTCCGTGTGACGGGCCCGTGAAAGAAACGCCCGCGGCCGCCAACAATGAGGCGGAAACCCAAACAAACCCCCGCCCCCGCCACCTCCTCATTTTTCCATATCCTCTTTACTGCACGGGGTGCGCTGCGCCCCCCCCCCCCGGGGCCCAGAGGTTACCCCCACATCTGGAGGAATGAGTTTGACCCTCTCAAAGGCACGGGGAGTTTGGCCCCCCCCGAAAGAAGTCCAAAAAAAAAAAAAAAAAGAAAGAAAGAAGAAAAAAGAAAAAAAAAAAAAAGAAGAAGCGGCAAACAAAAAGCGCGGTGGCGAGCGGCGCCCCGAGCGCCATTCATCGCGGCTAATGACTTGTTCATTAAGAGTGATGATGGATAAAGACTTCTCACGCTGGGATGAAATCAAGATTTATACGCGGGGCTATCAAACGGTGCAGAGTCAGCTGGCAAAACCCAAAAAAGCTGCCTCTGGCACATCTGGAGCCATGCCGTCGCAGCTGAGGGTGAGCAATGTGCTGCTGGCGGGCGGCCAAATTACAGGCAGAGACGCTTCACGACTCCACCCTCCCACCCGGCTTCTCCTCGTTTGGATCATCATCATTATTTATTTGCTTATTTATTATTTTTTTCTCCTCCCTCTCTTGCTCCCTCTCTCCCCCTCGCTCTTTCTGTCTCTCTCTCTCTCTCTCTCTCTCTGTCTCTCTCTCTCTCTCTCTTCTCTTCTCTCTCTCTCTCTCTTCTCTCTCTCTCTCTCTCTCTCTCTCTCTCTTGCTCCCCCATTCAGTGTGCGGTGTTGCATTTCAATTGCATTTAAAATTTGAAAAAAAAGAAATAAAGAAATGAAAAGGTTCCTGGGTGGGTATTATCAAACCAGGGATGAGAGCCGGAGCTCAACCTTCGCTGTGTACAGCTTCTTATCTCTGGCTGGAGAAAAGCCCCAAGACACTTCATCAGTGTCCTTCACCCGGCTATCAGCTGCCCCAACTTTTATTAAAACTTCAGCCTTTATCAGCTCCCGGGTAATTCAGGCATGACAAATTGGGCACCAGATGCCACCTCTGTTTGAGGCCGCTGTACATCTCTCGCTCCCCTATGGGGAGGATGGGAGGTGGTGCACTGCTGCATTGTGGGAGAGTCACCTTTAGCCTGACCGCATCAGGTCGCGCCGAGACCCCGACTGGACGGCGGTATCACCCACTGCATCACTCTCATCTCGCCTCCTTTTCCGTCCCCGGATGAGATGAGAGATCCAGACAGCTGCAGCAGTCTCTGGTCCCTCTCTTGTGTTTTGAAGCTCTGATCTCAGAAGCAGACAAGATAAGATTCATTACCGCTCAATAGACCTCTGAACCGACTGGACATCAGATCATTCCCCCACGTGCTGGAGTAGAGAACACAGTCCACGTGTTTGTGTGAACGACGATGACAGCACAGGTATTAAACTTTCAAACAAAAAGCAATTCACTGTGTATGTGGAAGGGGAATAAAATACACAATCTGAAAACCAAACATCTTTGTAGTTAATATTGGCATCTAATGAATGAATCTTAACATTGGATTCGATATTCAAATGAAATAGTTGTACACACAAATGTTGTATTGTCTCATTCACCATCATCATCTTCCTTGCAGGGTTGAGCATATGAATGGACAGTTTCTTTGTTTGGATGCTCAGCCTCTTACTGAAATATATAGGTGGCTGCTATTGTTGGGCAGAGGTAAAGGGGCATCATTTGTGTTTATTTGTTTGTTTCTTACAGCCGTTGTATGGTGCCAACATGCTGAACCATCATCTAAGATTTAACAATGGACCATCCTGTCCTGAGTTATCAAGACAGCGTAATGAGTTATCAGAGCTTTGTGTCTGTGTGTGTGTGTGTGTGTGTGTGTGTGTGTGTGTGTGTGTGTGTGTGTGTGTGTGAGAGAGAGAGAGAAAGAGTGCATTTATAGTACTCATCTTAATGTCAATGACTTGAAAAATGCTGGACAGCTCCTGTTTATGGACTTGTCTCCCTTCCTCTCTCACAATTCTCTTTGGGCATATTTAAAAGTTTGGACGCAATTTATGAAACTTTGAAACAGCGTGCGTATTATGCTGTTGATCCCACCAGCTCAGACGGTGCGTACACTCTGTTGAGATGCACAACCGCTCCGAGTAGGACATGAGAATCACTCAATGCCAGCGCTCATTTTTTTATTTTATTACAAAGATTAATAATCTATCCTGTTTACTCAACAAGACAACTGAGTGCTTTCCAAAGCGCGGCCTGCTCGCCCACCTCATCCACAGACGAGACGAGTCATCATTCTGCTACAAGCCGCTGCTGTCTTTAGTGAATATCACTCCTGGCTCACGCAGCGTAAACTGGACAATTTCAGGGCTCCGAAACAGAGAGCATTGTGTTGATGTGTGGCTGTTAGCCGGGCTACGGCTGCGTGGACAGACAGGGGGACACGCTTTGGGGCGTAGACAGACAGGGGGACACACTCCGGGTGCGTGGACAGACAGGGGGACAGGCTCCGGGGCGTGGACAGACAGGGGGACACACTCCGGGTGCGTGGACAGACAGGGGGACACGCTCTGGGGCGTGGACAGACAGGGGGACAGGCTCTGGGTGCCTGGACAGACAGGGGGACGGGCTCTGGGTGCGTGGACAGGCAGGGGGACGGGCTCCGGGTGCGTGGACAGACAGGGGGACGGGGGGACGGGCTCTCGTCCCCGGAGCAGACCTGAACATTATGCACTCCTCGGGGGATCCACTCAACTCTCGGGGGTCCCGTCTGTAAATAAGAGCCTGTGATGTGAGGCAGTGCGCGTGAAGCATGAGATTGGAAAGCCGAGGCATCAAACTGGGTCCTGGTTGGGTCCTGGTGCTGTTTAGCAAACACATAACTCTGCACACCGGGGTGGGGCCATGGACCC
>JAXIVH010000015.1:1997839-2000400 GCA_036785325.1 Urophycis tenuis | reverse complement strand
GATGACAAAAAAAGCCTCTAAAATAAATGACCCACCCAAGCTTTAATGGAGCCTGGGTCCTACAGCAGATGCATTTGAACACAGACAGCCTCTTTCCATCCGGTCCTGTTGGGATGGCTAGGCTCACTGTTAAGCATCTATGCAATGTATTCACTTTCATCCTTGTGAGGAATTTAACCTCAAGCTTAGTTAAATGTGATTAGTCACTTGCGGTGGGCTGCTGTGGTCTTGCGTGTATGATGTACGGTGCTCTGCTGTCCCCATCTTAATGCTCCTCTTCATTTGTACACTGTTGATTAAACTATGAAAATGGGTGTTTCCCGCATCATAAAGGGTTGCATTAATAATAATAAAAAAAAACATGTTTAACGATTAGAGACATAGGAGCTATACACTGCAGGAACCAGAACTCACCAGAGAGTTTGAGTTGAGATGTTAAATAAAATTAGTCTTAGAGATGAAATACCCAACTGATGTTTTGTAGTAATGAGTTAAGCTAAACATTTTGTTAGCGTGCTGCTGGACAGAGGGCTATGGGCGGCTATAGGCTACACAGTGTAATGGGACATCATTAGCTTGGGGCCTGATATGCGGTTTGTTCTGGATCCCTTGTTGCCACATTTATATTTCATATCTCATGTTTCACAGTGTAATAACAGCTGTGGCTTGTTTTCGCCATCTGCAGACAATTACTTTAGTTTACTCGGCTTTGTAATAATATGTTTTCTTCTCGCAAGTCTCTCAATAGACATCATACCACAAATCCTTGACAGGTGCTCAGGCGTTGGCTGGGGAGACACACAGTGAGGAGGATTATTACTGCATTATTTAGTCCTGCTGAAATAAACAAACGTGCTCTGCTCCCCGTATCATGTGCAACAACTGCCAAAGTCAGCAGTGTGTGTTGTTTTGTTGTTGTTGTTTTTTTGGTGTCGTTTTTTTTTCCTCCCTACCAATGCAACGGGAGCCGCGCAGCCAATTAGGTTCACGTTGACTTCGCTGAGAACCTCCATGGCCTCTTTCGCCTCCGATGCGACCTATTTAATGTATAATATTTCCCCAACTCCCCCACACTCCTGCTCTCCCCCTCCGCCTCCCCCTCTCCCTCCCCCCTCTGCCTCCCCGTCTGCCCTCCCCCTCTACCTCCCCCTCTGCCTCCCCCTCTCCCTCCCCCTCCCCCCTCTACCTCCCCCTCTGCCTCCCCCCTCTCGCCTCCCCCTCCCCCCTCTACCTCCCCCCTCTGCCTCCCCCTCTCCCTCCCCCTCTGCCTCCCCCTCCCCCCTCCCCCTCTCCCTCCCCCTCTCCCTCCCCCTCTGCCTCCCCCTCTCCCTCCCCCTCCCCCCTCTACCTCCCCCCTCTGCCTCCCCCTCTCCCTCCCCCTCTCTGCCTCCCCCTCCCCCTCCCCCTCTCCCTCCCCCCTCTCCCTCCCCCTCTCCCTCCCTTCCTTCTGGTGACCTTTTTACGTCCACCTCGCCGTGTTCCACCTGCTTCCTCTGCCGCCTGGCTGCGGCTCCACAGTCGACTTTCAGTATAATAACTTGACACTTCACATTGCATTAGTCTTAGTCCCGACAACAAGGTTATGTGACCTATAGTGTCAGGGAGCATACACCATACTTGCCTGGAGTAGCTATTTATCAAGACAGCTTTGGGCCACCTATGATTCAGAGCAGAACAAATACAGATGTGCGGCGGTTATATCGAGGACGTATTTGTCCACCAACACGAGTGTTAAGCTAGCCAACCCACGGGGCTGAAACCTTGTGAAGGGACTTTTAATCACACACAAATAATAAGTCATAAGGCACATCAGTCACAAGCTACAGCTTGTCCAACCTTCATTGTTGCACAATTGAAATATTCCTAGGGTGTGTTTGTGCATTTTTACAGATACACTGATTCTGAAATGTGAGCGTGAGGGCAGTGTGAAGTAGTGTGGATGTGTCTCTGAGCACAGACAGGCAGTGTGAAGTAGTGTGGATGTGTCTCTGAGCACAGACAGGCAGTGTGAAGTAGTGTGGATGTGTCTCTGAGCACAGACAGGCAGTGTGAAGTAGTGTGGATGTGTCTCTGAGCACAGACAGGCAGTGTGAAGTAGTGTGGATGTGTCTCTGAGCACAGACAGGCAGTGTGAAGTAGTGTGGATGTGTCTCTGAGCACAGACAGGCAGTGTGAAGTAGTGTGGATGTGTCTCTGAGCACAGACAGGCAGTGTGAAGTAGTGTGGATGTGTCTCTGAGCACAGAGGCAGTGTGAAGTAGTGTGGATGTGTCTCTGAGCACAGAGGCAGTGTGAAGTAGTGTGGATGTGTCTCTGAGCACAGACAGGCAGTGCTGGGCAGGCCACAGAGCGGGGAGAGGGGGGAGAGGCGGGGGGGGAGGGGAGAAGGAAGGGCTACAAACCCTGAGGAAGTCATTAGGAGACCAGTGACCTCACTGGTCCAAAGCTACAAAAAAATAGAAAAAGTTGCCCAGTGGCATGATGTCATACTTTGCATGCTATCAATCATACCATGACCTGTGGCGACTATATCTGAGCAGATTATAGATATGGACCATTTGG
>JAXIVH010000015.1:1990339-1995339 GCA_036785325.1 Urophycis tenuis | reverse complement strand
GCTGACACAAATGAAGTCATGGCACTTTCTGTTCTTGTCTTGCCTCTCAGACCACAATACTTCATCATAAGTCATCCTTAATTTGCTAGGTTGCTGTTTCAGGTGCCTGCTCTGTGCGGAGCTGTTGGCTCATTGGCCCAATCTGTCAGGGCTCTGAAGAAATGTGCCCGCGTTATGGCTGTACACAACAAAGGTCTTCAGGTGACATCACCACCAGGTATCTGTGGGCCTCGGCAGCATGCACACAACACACAGACACACACACACACACACACACACACACACACACACACACACACACACACAAGCACACACACATACACACACACACACACACACACACACACACACACACACACACACACACACATGCACACATGCATAATACTGCTATTCTGTCTAAGATAATGGAGTTTTGGTATCACGGCTCTATTTGACCACTGAATATTACTGATGGTGAGAACACATTTCCCTCCTCTCTCGCTCTCTAATTCGCTCTCTTCTTCTCTCTAGCCTCCCTATCTCTCCCACCCCTCCAGAGAAATCAACTTGTCTGTGCTTCCTCACTCACCAGCTGCCTGTAACAGCACATCCCTGTCCAGCTGTAGAACGCTGGATCCAACAAATACCCAGTACATCCCAAAGTAAGGGATAAGTGCTCTTTTGAAAATAATTAGTACTTTCAAGTACCCAGATCCATATATTCCTGGCTGATGTATTGGCCCGCCAAAAACCCACACATAGTTTCTCTTCACATCTTCACACTATTTTGAGATTGCAGAGAACAGCTGATAAGCAATACACAGACACTCAGTGTTTTAGATTTTGCAGTAATGCTGAGGCTTTGTGATTTTGTATTTGTCCTCGCCCACTAGAGTCAACATAACCAACTGAGATATCGTTGCAGTTAGTTTTCACTAGCTTTTACATTTTGAAATCCTGTAGTATGTTAATCTTAACCCCATTTCTCTCCAAATATGTTAAAAGAAATGTTTGTTGTAAATGTGAAAAGTGTGACTGTTTGATAGTGGGTAGGCTAGTTGGGTTTAGCCAGATATTCTCTTGCTGCTACCCCTCAATCTATGCTAATTACTTTCATTGCAATACAAAAAGTCCCCTGGGCTCTGTACCAAAAAGCAATAAACATTGTATCACACTGACTCACCAATTGGCAAAATAACTGCAAGCCTCTCTTGCAGTTATAAGAGCAAAAACAAGCAATTTAACAGAAAATCCATTTGCCAAGATTGCTAAAGCATTTCACATTGTACTTGATCTAAAGACGCTCTATAAATGTTACTGGCCCTTAATTTTAGCCCTAAAAGTACTGAGCATAGACAAATACATCAGCATGAAAACAATGTTTTTCTGTATAGGTCACTTATATCTCATAGTTTGTTATATCAAAGCACCTTGTTGATATTCTTTGCACTTATTTCAATGCATCAACCTGTGAGGTGTAGGATGACTATTAGTAATAAAGAAGGTATTTGTAATCGGCACAGAGAGACAAACTGAAACAAATAATCCCCACAACACCTCAAAGACAGCCTGGCAAATGTTCTGATCAAATGCATCAACATTGATAATGTTTCTTCTCATGCCAGTTTGTTTTTGTCTCCTCCTCTGTTTGCTAGGGGGTTGAGTGTAGTGGGGGTAGAGCAGATTCTAAAGGCAGTTGTTTAAGTTGAGGAGCTTAACCAGAGCCTGTTGGCTTCTTTTCAATCCAAACATAATTAGCTCGCTCGCGGAGCTAATGTTGCATTGGAGGGCAGCCGGGCAATGGGGTTCCAATACCTTGCAGTTTCATTTGAATGTACATCGGCCTGACATAATGCACTCAACATAGTCTTTACACTCTGCAATCACCTTTACAGTTACTGTCAAATCAGAAGTTTTAATTCTGGTTCTAATTGAATCTTTCATTCAGGAAATGGACATGATTGAAGATTATGATTAAGAATATGAAATAACAACATGTGGTGTATGTTTTCTTAAACTGCGTGTCACCTCAGGTAACGAGTGTACACCAGTGTATACTTGTTAGAACGACAGCAAGAGCATTTCAAGAAACCGTACAAGCGGTCCAACAAAACGGTTTGGCCAACTACAGCCCTGCGGTGAACCGCTATCTGATCCCTCAGTGGAAACGCCAACTCCATCAAAATGGTGTCATGGCAGCTCATGTGTGTGGACAGTTCAGATACTGCTCATTTGCAAAGTGCCACTCTCTCTCTCTCTCTCTCTCACACACACACACACACACACACACACACACACACACACACAGTAACATCCAAGTGGACATATGTCACACAGGGACAACCTCACTCCGGACAAACAGGCACTAGATCCCCAGCTCGTGTGTATTAGTGTTGACTTTGTGTCCAAGTGAAGTGGCAGGTGCTGGTGCATTGCATTGACATGGCTCAGAGCTTACCTAGGCATCAAGAGGAAACGTGACGGCACTGCGGCCAGTGAAAAGTGATGATCATTTGAGTTTTTGTGCTACTCATCAACCCATGAGAAGGATTGCAACGAGCAGCTGTCTGAATGCTGTGGCCATCTGACATGCTGCTACAGTGGGTCATCAACAGTGCTCTTGTCAGGAAGTCAGCCGACTAATAGCATCACTTTTAACTTCCCAAGATTAGCTGAGCAATGAGTTGAGCAGTGGTCGCGTGCTCTTCCTGTGAGAAATGTGTTCAGCGGTCGTGTACGTGAGGAGAGAGCAATGGAGAGCTCTGTGAGAGTGGGAAATAAGTGAAATGTAAGGTACAGGTACAGCGGCTGTGTTGATAAAGTAATCACGCCTCACCGGCAACGCCTCGGACTCCGGTATCAGCCTTTGAAGATTCCGTGGCGCTCCTGGGAACGCGGCAGCATCAGATTTACAAATTGAAAATCATTAATAATTCTAACCAGGATGTGATAAATCTGGAATCACTCTCGATGAACCTGGACACACTTTCATAAATCAAAAAGATTACTTGGGAATTTTTAAAAATCTGACATCAAAGTGTCAGGCATACTAATGGTTTTTGTAGATCCCTTACCGTGATATATCATTAATCTGAGATACATTTGAAGTGTGTCACCGGGGCAATATGTGATCCCTCTAAAGCTGGGAATATGCAGGTTTGTGTCAGGAGATAGGAGGGATAAGGATGGAGGAGATGAAGGTGGTGGTGATGGTGGCTGGGTGGAAGGGAGGAAATAACAGGAAGTAAGTTGTCCACACGTACATTTTAATAGCAGTGCTCTACTGCATCTACCGTCAACCCATCTTGTGTTTTTGTTTTGTTGGATCATGCGACTCTAACACGTATTTTACACATCATCCTTCTATCTTAATGTAACAAGAATCACAGCAGCGAATGTGGATTAGGATGGGCGGCAAGTAAGTCAGTATACTTACATTACATTACATTACATTACATTACATTACTATACTGTACATTTTTTATTATAAGCCCTTTTGCAATATTTAGTTTCCCCTAAATTGTATTCACAGAATAAATGCAAACTTTAATCAATGAGACAGCAAATTTGACAGAAACAAACATTATCGGTGGTTCAGCTGTATTACTTTTGTTTCAAAACTATAGTATTAAAGTCTGATTCATTTTCAAACACTTCATTGAATTTATTTTCCATTTCTTTTTTCTATTTTAATTTTTTTTCTTCCTTATTCTTTCCGTAATGAAATTACTCAATTACACAATTCGTCATTTGGAATAATTTAGATAATAAACAATTATGTAAATATAGTATATTATATACAAATATTATCTTTGATCTTGTAAATGTTCGTGTGCACATAACTGAATAACATGAACTGAATCACAATTGCTCAATCACCTTATTTGCCTTACAAATATGTATTGTAATACCCATACATTTTCTCAGCGCTGTGTGGTCTGAGGAACAGCTCTATTGTGGAGAAGGCGGTATTGACCGAGGTGGTGAACAGGGGGCACCTCTGTAATCTAAATGTCATTCATTGAAAGGCTTCTCCCTACAAGTCTGGTGGCTTTCATGTGAATGCTGCTCCAAAAGATTCAATTACTTTTTTTTCTCTTCCTCTCTCCTCTCTCTTCTATTTCTTTCACTCCCTGATCCCCACCCTCTTTCTCATGCACTGGTTGCTTATCTGCCCTGATTATAGTCATTATGAACCAGCCGTGTCTGCGGTTGGAGATTTCATCACCAACAGACATGCTCAGCCAGCTGCTTGCGCAACACAGTCTCCCATTTTTTCCCTTCTCCTTTCTCGACAGGAGCTGTACACTGTGAAGCGAACCGGCCTTCCTGCTGCTACTGCTCTCTGGATCTTATTAGAGTCCTGCCATTTACCCATCACTGTGGGCATAATCAACCCCAAACAGGACAATGAATGACAAACCATAATGTGAGTGTGTGTGTGTGTGTGTGTGTGTGTGTGTGTGTGTGTGTGTGTGTGTGTGTTTGTGTGTGTGTGTGTGTGTGTGTGTGTGTGTGTGTGTGTGTGTGTGTGTGTGTGTGTGTGTTTGGGTCCGGGTTAACTTCACTTAGCTCCACCTGAGAGTGTTCATAGATTTGGTGGTAAAGCGGTGCCGGGCTTGTGGTGTCGGTGTTGGAATCAGTGTTGCTGGTATCGGCGTGTTATAAGTGTTGGTGTTAGTGTGTTGGCGATGGTGTTTGTAATGGTGTTGGTGATGGTGATGGTGATGGTGATGGTGATGGTGCTGGTGTTGGTGATGGTGTTGGTGATGGTGTTGGTGTGGGGGTCAGTATTGGTGTTGGTGATGGTGATGGTGTTGGTGATGGTGTTGGTGTGGGGGTCAGTTTGTGTTGGTGATGGTATTGGTGATGGTGTTGGTGTGGGGGTCAGTATTGATTTGGTGATGGTGATGGTGTTGGTGTGGGGGTCAGTATTGGTGTTGGTGATGGTGATGGTGCTGGTTATGATGTTGGTGTGGAGGTCAGTATTGGTGATGATGTTGGTGATGGTGTTGGTG
>JAXIVH010000015.1:1980339-1985339 GCA_036785325.1 Urophycis tenuis | reverse complement strand
GGCTCAGAGATACAGACACATCACCTACACACCTTCACCTGTATCACACACTGAGGGCTCAGAGATACAGACACATCACCTACACACACCTTCACCTGTATCACACACTGAGGGCTAAGAGATACAGACACATCACCTACACCTTCACCTGTATCACACACTGAGGGCTCAGAGATACAGACACATCACCTACACCTTCACCTGTATCACACACTGAGGGCTCAGAGATACAGACACATCACCTACACACCTTCACCTGTACCAAACACTGAGGGCTCAGAGACGTACACACACCTTCACATGTTCACTGTTGGTGCCACTGGCACCCATGTGTTGGTTTTATCTAGGCTTTTCTTTTTCCCCATTTTCAGTTTTTAGTTTTTGTATTTGCATAGACTTCAAACACAACTGTCAGCTTGAAAAAAAAAAAGCTAAGTTGAATAGTCCATTTTCATATGGACCGTGAAAGCACATTTTCATAATTTCAAGTTTAAAGCAAATTTTAAGCAAAGTTAGAATTTGACCTCACCATAATTATGATATATATTCATGCGTGTGTAATGTCTGCAACATTCAGGTTTAAAAGAATATATGTTATAACACTGAATTGAAAGCATAGCATATGACTAAAAGGATTACTTAAAAAAGAAATGTCCTATTGTCTACTCACTTCAAAGCTTCTACAGCATGTGATTGAGCACTTTGCTATAGCTCCAAGTCAAGCCTCAAAGTTTAAACTGCATTCATTCTGAAATGTCAAGCCGCTGACGTCTCAGTTAGTAATAGCAGCCTTCTTTTGAAGCTAGCTTTCCCAGTCCGGTAAATTACGTAAAGTCAGTACTTACTGCACAGACTTTAATGCTCAAAAA
Organism: Urophycis tenuis; assembly: GCA_036785325.1. Classification (NCBI taxonomy): domain Eukaryota; kingdom Metazoa; phylum Chordata; class Actinopteri; order Gadiformes; family Phycidae; genus Urophycis; species Urophycis tenuis. Next base: position 1,984,470 of record JAXIVH010000015.1, on the reverse strand, counting down.
CCACTTTAACAAATGAAGGCAACTGTATCCTACCGAGAAGAGTTTTAGAATTAATTATTTATACATGGTACAAATGATATGCAAACCCAGCAGACCGCCACTAGAGATAAAGAGTATCATTGTGAGGGTTGTAGAAATGTTCTGTGGGATTGTGATTTTAATCATAGCATGTCATTTTTACCTTTGTGATGCAAAAAATACCCCTCATATAGCATATAGGAGCCAAACTTCGGAATGGCAGTTTTTTTACAACTAGTTGTAACTTATTTGTTGAAGCAGTTTTGGTCAATGAACACACCTTCAAACCTAGATATTTTCCTCATAAATATCAGGGATACATATCAAGTGTGTATAAGTCATATGTTATTTAACATGGTCCTTTTTCACAACATTTGTATATTGTACATGATTTACAGGACATACGTTGCTTCAGCTGTGGACATTGAATCTCTGTAAATGTTAAATGAATGGGATGTGCGAATGATGAACTAACTCAGAGAGTAGTAATATTTGTAGTAGTAAAGTATTAGTGTAGTGTAGCATTAATAAGGTATTGATCCAGTTTGATTCATCATCAGCTAATAGTGTGTCCAGGGCTTTTGATTGTCACCTGTGCTGAATTCTATCTCCCGTGGATTTACGTTTGTGAAAGTACAGCCGCTATCACCAGGCAACCATCTACTGTACCAAGATCCGCCTCACAAAACCATTCCAATGAATATTTTATAAAGATGCAAAGATTTCCCCCTTCTCTGTGTGCAATCAAATGCACACTGTGCTGTGGGATGTTAAGGAAGAGATTTAAAGTCACATCTTAAGGGGAAAAAAAATCTATTTTTTTTCTGTTTCCTTGCATTTATTAAGGAATCAATGTCTCTCCCCAGAGATGGGCTGGACGGTACACACACACACACACACACACACACACACACACACACACACACACACACACACACACACACACACACACACACACACACACACACAGAAACACAAACACACGCATGCCATTTCTATCTCTATTTTTCTCTCTCTCTCTCTCTATGTCACACACTTTATGATAATAATAATAATAATAATAATAATAATAATAATAATAATAATAATAATAATAATAATAACAATAATAATAATAATAATAATAATAATGATACCCGCATGATGATGATGATGATGATGATGATTATGTGTGTATGTATGTATGTATGTATGTATGTATGTATGTATGTATGTATGTATGTATGTATGTATGTATGCATGTATGTATGTATGTATGTATGCATGTATGCTATGCATGTCTGTCTGTCATGCTATCTATCTATCTATCTATCTATCTATCTATCTATCTATCTATCTATCTATCTATCTATACAGTAGTCATCTGCATGACTTCCAACAGTGTGTTAACATAAATGAACATTTAAATATGCAGATGCCGCTGAGCGGTTCCTGCATCACATCATCACATCATCACATCATCACATCGCCCCGTGTCTCGTGCGACCAGGGAACACAGGCCGGCAGCGGTGTCAACGTCAACAACATTTTCTTTCTTCTTCTTTTTTCCCCCTTCTATTTTTCAAAGCTCATAAAGTATTGATCGTCCTCCATGATGAGCTCATCTGCGTTGTCATTACAACCGAGCAGCGCTGCTGGAATATCACAGCCTCCCTCCCCATCACCCTGCACCATCCATTCCGGGCTCCTTGTTATTTTTATTGTCATGTTTGAAATGCTGTAATGCTGAACTGTTTTAATTAGTACTCCGGCACTTTATGGAGATCATCGTTCACGCTTGCCTAATTACGTTTAGATGGCCCGGATCTCCATCAAAGGAAGCCATTACGCCGCATCGACGGAGAAGCCACGGGATTCCATCTTCAGCCTCCAGACAGGACTATTACTGCCGCTGCTCGCCTGGACACGCTGAATAAACACATCCATTTCATAGGTCTGAGAAAGTTAGAGATTGAGGAGAGATTGCACTTATCAGCTGCATATGGTTGATGATACCGAGACACCACTGTACATCACCGGCGCCTCCGTTTTTTTTCCCGCCTTTGGAAGCTGCTGGAGATTAGCCAGTCGCAGGGAGTGTTGTGCTGCTATTTCTCCCACCTCTATTTAACCACAGCGCTGGCTCCCACCTCCCCTTTATCACCAGGCAGATAGCACAGAATGCTACGGCATCAACGTCCACGCTCACACGTCGCTGTGTGACGCACTGCTAATGGTGGCGTTTAAGTCAAAGAGCTATGGGGGCGGTGGGGGGGGGGGGGGGGGGGGGGGGGGGTGGACAGTGATAATGTAGGCAGGGCTTTTTTTTGTGTGCGTGCATCCTTGCATGAGAGGCCAGAGAATGTGATGGTTTCAGATTTGATTAGGCAGCCCATGGTTCCCCAGCGGCCCTCGGCCTGCGATGGGGGCCGGCAGGGGCCTTGTAGAGGCGTCTTGTCTCTCAGCATGCCTCAGTGCTGATGTACACATCGAGTGTGGGCGCTGTCCCCTCTTGATTTAAATAGCCGTTCACCCCGGATCTCCCGCCAGCCAATGGGTGGAGTCCATTTGACCAGCAGCAACGCGCTTGTTGATGGAGGATGAGACGCAACCCGTTGTTGTGTGTTGCAGAATACTCAACGCAGTAAGAGGGGCGCCCGTTGAAAGGCTGTACTCATTATGCAACAACGGTAAGCGTAACGTAACCTCAAACAGCTGGAACATGTGAACCGTGGGCATAACACACCCTGCTACCTTCCCAGAACTCTTAGACCAAAACATTCAGTTTTTATTCGCATTAGGGGCGAAACAGGGGGTCCAATTACACTATAATAAAAAAAGTGACCACTATTTCTTTTAAACATCTGTATTGCTCTCTATAGGACAAACAAAATATATGTAAACGACCAGATCTTAATTTCTGTGATGCAGGTTTGTTAACTGTAGTTCAGCAGCCACTTCAACAAGGACCTTTTTCATGTTGTCTTCATAGCAGGCCAAAACATCCTTTTAAGTAGCTATATTTAGAAATTCAATTCTCTACCCAGACCCCTTGGCCTCAAGGCTTTCATTTTTTTTTTTTTTTTTTTTTTGCAGTACACAAAATGAGCAACGTTATTTTAATTTCCTAATGGTCACCCAAGCAGCACCGTAATGAGCAGAGAGTGAGGAGGATTGTTATTTCTTAAGGACCAAATAAAAAAAAAAAGGAAGAAATAAGGAAGAATTCCTGAGTAGTTCCATCATTACAAAGGGAAGCCTGGAGGAGAGTGTGCAGTTCATTAGTCCAGCGGTGGCTGCTCCTGGTCCTTCAGGGTGGGGTAATGCGGGTGATGAATTGTGCATCCGTTCACTTCCACGTGGCAAATTGTCATTAAAGCCAAGGCCCAGTCGGAGAGTAAGAATATTAGCACCAACTTGGAGATTTCCCTGGCTGGTGCCTGGAGTCGTGTTGTTTGTGTTTTATTTGAGGTGTTGTAGTCCCAACATGTGTGTCTTTCACAGAGATGGGCCTATTCAGGGTGTCATACATGCAATATAATCTTATTATTTCTTGACTGGAAATACGTCAGTTTGTTGGTTGTGGCTTTGGGTGAGGCCAACGAGTCATCACAGACCTACAGTAGGTCACCATGTGTGGACGGGTGCCTGCGCAGCAGTACCTGTAGCTGTGGATGTGATCCAGTGTTAGATGCCCACTGCAGGTATGACCATGTAGGCTGAACAAGGCCAGGTGGGCTGGCTTCCTGGTGCACAGTTATCGCCATGATGAGCTCTGACATGTGAAGTATGACATCACGCCAGTGGGCAGCCTTTTCTCTCTGTTTTCCGGCACACTCTACCAGTGAGGTCGCTGGTCCCCTAATGACTTCCTAAGGGTTCACGCCACCCCCCCATGCACGGCCATGATGTGGTCAGTGCAACGCATGGCTAGCCTCCCGTGCATACGTTGTCCTTAATGAAGAGGCGCAGAGGAGGGTGGGGGGGGGGCGGGGTGGGGATGGGGGTGGGGGGGTGGGGGGGTGGGGGGGGGGGCGGGTAAAAAGGCGCAAGAGAGTCAGCTCATGCATGCCCACTGGGCTCCCTGCTTGTTTGCAGACGGGCAGATGAAGAGTGGAAAGAAATTCCTCTTGT
>JAXIVH010000015.1:1972839-1975339 GCA_036785325.1 Urophycis tenuis | reverse complement strand
GGGTGGAGGTGGTGGGTGGGAGGGAGTGAGTCTGTGGGGGTGGAGGTGGTGGGTGGGAGGGAGTGAGTCTGTGGGGGTGGAGGTCGTGGGAGAGAGGGAGTGAGTCTGTGGGGGTGGAGGTGGTGGGAGGGAGGAGTGAGTCTGTGGGGGTGGAGGTGGTGGGAGGGAGGAGTGAGTCTGTGGGGGTGGAGGTGGTGGGAGGGAGGGAGTGAGTCTGTGGGGGTGGAGGTGGTGGGTGGGAGGGAGTGAGTCTGTGGGGGTGGAGGTGGTGGGAGAGAGGCAGTGAGTCTGTGGGGGTGGAGGTGGGGGTGGAGGTGGTGGGAGAGAGGGAGTGAGTCTGTGGGGGTGGAGGTGGCGGGTGGGAGGGAGTGAGTCTGTGGGGGTGGAGGTGGTGGGTGGGAGGGAGTGAGTCTGTGGGGGTGGAGGTGGTGGGAGGGAGGAGTGAGTCTGTGGGGGTGGAGGTGGTGGGAGGGAGGAGTGAGTCTGTGGGGGTGGAGGTGGTGGGAGAGAGGGAGTGAGTCTGTGGGGTGGAGGTGATGAGAGAGAGGAAGTGAGTCTGTGGGGGTGGAGGTGGTGGGAGGGAGGGAGGCGTGTATGTGGGGGTGGGGGGATGTTTCCGTCTGGGATGATGTGTGCAGTGTCTCCAGGGCTCCAGAGCCCCCCCCCCCCCCCCCCCTCCTGTTTACCTGGGAGTCCTCCCTGGGGGAGAGGGGGGGAGGGGGGGGGGGGGAGGTGCGAGGGCGGGGTGCGTCGCTGGGGTGGGGGTTGAGCTGGAAAGCCCAGTCGGGCCCCAGTCAGAGGGAAAGCATGGAGCGGTCCTGACCCTGGCGCAGCGCTCATTGTGTAGTGCCGTGGTGTAATGAGGCCCGCTGTGGATATTGATATGACAGAACAAAAGGCCAAGGTGCAGTAAGGACAGCAATCCACACGTTTCACACCATTTGTTTTTCACACCGTATCCATCACATTAATGGGTCACCTTTCTGTGACAGCTCATGATTACCTGCTTACCCATGGAGAGAGAGAAAAAGGGGGGAGGGGGTAGAGAGAGAGACAGAGTGAGACAGAGAGAGAGAGACAGAGAGAGAGGGAGAGAGAGAGAGAGTGAGAGAAAGAGAGAGTGAGAGAGGGGGGGAGGGGACTATGAACAAAGAGAGATGGGGGTAGGGAGCGAGGTATAGCCAGAGCGTAGAGGGTGAGTCGGGGTTGGAACGGGGGGGGGGGGCTCTCAGAGTAGTAGAGCGAGGTAGGGGGGGCAAGGTGCCATTTTTTTTATTCTTTCATGAAGATTGGCTCCGGCCCTGTCACCAACCCCACAGAGTGAATTTATGACGGGTCAGCTCTCCATGTAGTCAGCTGATGGATGAAGAACATCCAAGTTTATTTGGGGCAGAGTGGAAATGCTTGGACAATTCCCTTGAGCACTGAAATATTTCTTTCTTTATCTCCCCTACCCCTCAGATTCGCCTATAGGTTTTCCGATAATGTAAAAAAACTAAAAGTAAAAGGATACTTTTTTTTTCTGATGATGAATAAAAACTGTGTATTGTATTCAGAGAGTCTTTACTTCAGACATTCTGTTTTATTGTATAAATATAGGTGTGTTGTGAAACAAATCAATATAATGACTAGTTGTCATAGCTAGTATCTATCTAACCTGTCTCTGTCTATAAGGTTGTGTATATAAGGTTGTGTACACAAGTTTCTGTCTGTAAGGTTCTGTCTATAAGGTTCTGTCTATAAGATTGTGTATATAAGATTCTGTCTATAAGGTTCTGTCTATAAGGTTGTGTACACAAGGTTCTGTCTACAAGGTTCTGTCTATAAAGTTGTGTATATAAGGTTCTGTCTATAAGGTTCTGTCTACAAGGTTCTGTCTATAATGTTCTGTCTATAAGGTTATGTGTATAAGGTTGTGTACACAAGGTTCTGTCTATAATGTTCTGTCTATAAGGTTCTGTCTTCAAGGTTCTGTCTATAAGGTTGTGTAGATAAGGATCTGTCTATAAGGTTGGGTATATAAGGTTCTGTCTATAAGGTTGTGTATATAAGGTTCTGTCTATAAGGTTGTGTAGATAAGGTTCTGTCTATAAGGTTGTGTATATAAGGTTCTGTCTATAAGGTTGTGTATATACATTTATGTCTATAAGTTTGTGTACACAAGGTTCTGTCTATAAGGTTGTGTAGATAAGGTTCTGTCTATAAGGTTTTGTAGATAAGGTTCTGTCTATAATGTTCTGTCTGCAAGGTTCTGTCTATAGGGTTGTGTATATAAGGTTCTGTCTATAAGGTTGTGTATATAATGTTCTGTCTATACGGTTGTGTACACAAGGTTCTGTCTATAAGGTTGTGTACACAAGGTTCTGTCTATAAGGTTGTGTAGATAAGGTTCTGTGCTGTACTGTATTATTACTGTATAAGTATGACTCATTCAAAGTAATGCCCAGAGAAACACAATGGGGCAAGCTGAACACATTGAGAAACAATGAGTCTGTAGCCA
>JAXIVH010000015.1:1965339-1967839 GCA_036785325.1 Urophycis tenuis | reverse complement strand
ACAATAAAGGGGCCTGGCCATGTTCCTTGAGGATTCACGTTCCGTCCGGATGAAGACGCTGCTTCAATAGGCACCAGTCCAGCTCCTGGTCTTACTACGGAGCATGCAAGGCCTCCTGATTCACATGGGGAGTTGGCTAATGAATGTCATATGAATACAGAGACCGTGAACACACCTTCTTCGTTGGACCCTGTCACTGCGTCTGTGTTGAATGCAACCCAATCGTATCTGTTGCTTACTAGCACTATGGCTGAAAAGAGCCCTTGCTCTGTGGCTCGCTTTAGTTCTCCTCTTTAAGACGCCATTGAAATAGAATCAGCCTGACCTTAATCATTGAACACAGAATAGTTGAACATATTTCACTTTTGGGATATTTAATAATTAATAACATTAGACAATAATACAGACAGCAAACATGTGTTTAAATCCAGGTGAAACAAGATTAACGTGGGCAAATATCTTCAAAAGAAAACATTTAGTTAAAAAAAGCAACAACTGTCAAAAATGTGCAACCACAGGAGTTCGGGACTACAAAAGAAATGTGTGTAGCATGACAACTATAGCACAACAATAAGCAGCAAGTACCTTTAGGACACCTGCGAAAGATTGCAAGACATACACAAACAATTTGAAACATTAAAATGCAGCTTCTATTTACTCTGTCAGAGCTCCTATTTCTCTGAGGATGTGAATTGCTTCAGTGTGATGGGAAACAGCTTTGACTAGTCAGGCCTCTGATCTCTCTGATCAATGACCTCACGCCGCTCCCCTGAGATGACCAGGCATTTGGTTCTATTTATTAAGCACGCCTTCTGAAATAGTTCTTTGATGATGTCCTTGGCTATCAAAGTGTCACCAAACGCTCCTCCACCGTTTGCTTACTCCAAAGAATAATATTGGTTCAGCTTTTACCTCCAGATGGGAATTTTGGCAATGGCAAGTAGTCAGCCGACTGGAAGACTCCAAAACCATTAAAAACGTAATGTTCTTTGTAAAGCTCTGGATTAGGTCAGCCATTGTCCTTTGGGTGCTCCTCAATTAAGCTATTATACTATTGCCTATTCTACATTTTCTTTAGTATTGCTTTAAGGAAATTGCATTTTTTCCCACCAGCTCACAAAGAAATATCCCAAAGAGCCAAGTGTTAAAGTGAGTATTCTCCCATTATGGATGGTCTTTCTCATTCCCAAAGCCTCGGCACAGATTTAAGCACCAAAGTGCAACCCTTGGTGGGATTAGATATTTTGGCCACCATTTGTACAGAGTGAAGTTTCTTTGGAGTCTCCTTGAGACAAGTGACCAGTGCAGGGCAAAGTGAAGGCCTTATCAGTCACCCCTACAATGGTGCCACCCCATGAATTATAGTAGGGACTGATGTGGCTGGCCAGGTCCGGCTTTGTGGACCATCTGGGTGACAATAAACATGTCCCCGCTTGGTTTCCTCCATCATTCAACGGCTAGATAGCAGATATGGACCTTAACTATAGCTCACTATCTCCTGGATCTGGGCTTGACCTGCTGGAGGGATGGAGCCGAGGCTCAAGGATATCTGTTAGAGAGTCTGCCCCTGCACACACAGAGGGGACTATAACCTAGAGAGTCTGCCCCTGCACACACAGAGGGGACTACAACCTTCCTGGGGAGGCTGGTCAGTCTGGCTGACTACCTGACTGTATGACTGTCTGCCTGCCTGTCTGTCTGTCTAAATGCATGACTGTCTGCCTGCCTGTCTGTCTGACAGTTTGCCTGAACCTCTCCCTGACTGGCTGACTGTCTGTCTGACCATCTGTTTGACTGACTGTATATCTGTTTGTCTGTTCAAATGATTGTCTGCCTCACTGTCAAAATTTGTCTTTCTGACTGTCTATCTCTCTCTGATTGTCTGCATGACTATCGGACTGACGGTGTAACTGTCTGCCTGTCTTTCCGACTGGCTGTCTGACTGTTTGTCTATCTGTCTGCCTATGGGTCTGGGTATGAGACAAAGTGTGAGAAAATGTTCCTTTATCTTGGGGAAGTTAGGGGAAGAGGAATATTGAGAACAAGCATTTCAATGTGTGTGCGCAAATTTTGCAGATTATTTGATGAGATGAGAATTAACATATGTACAGGCAATTGATTGTTGATAATGGAAATGTCAACATCAAGGATTTAAAAAGCATACTTCAAGCTATTATTCTGAATCAATTTGATATTCACATCGACATAGACCACACAGTGGACCAGGTTGCAAAAAAAAAAAAAAACTCTTCATTCAGCTTTCAGTGGGAAATACATTGATGTGCAATCAAGTCTTTTGTTGTGGGATAAACCACTAAATCAGCATCCTGTTTAACAAATACTATCTGTGGGATAGAATCCCAACCCACCATCTTTTAAATACAAAAATACCCCCAAAAAAATAGTACACCGTTTTTTGGGCTCGATGGTTGTGTCCCAGGATGTTTTCTGCTATATGTTCCATGTTTAGGAAGGTGCAGTGATGTAATATCGTCAATAT
>JAXIVH010000015.1:1930339-1962839 GCA_036785325.1 Urophycis tenuis | reverse complement strand
ACCTATTGTGTGCAAAGTAACCGCGCTTTGGTTTCTCGCTTTTTTATGAGTGCATTCATAGCACAATATACATAATATACACAGGACATTACAAAGGCCAACCTTAATGTTCACTCAAAGTGCACATTCTGTCATGCCGTGGACTTATGGGCAGTGTTGAGTGTGTAGGCGTGGGTGCGTGACAGGAATCATATGCATTCCTCTCTAATGTAACAATTTTCTCTCAAATTCTTCATAAAGTGACTCGTGTCCGTGTTGGTTAGTCTCCTCCTTGTTAATGTTGAGGTTAAAAAGAACTGATACTGCAAATATGGACTGCATGGTCATGGGAAGAGCGGCAGTGATCAGCTGTGCTACAGAGTGTCTTCTTTCATAAGAAACCCAAAGGGTGAAACCTTCACATTAAGGTAAAATAGAAAGAAGTCCACTCTTATATTTCACAATTTAACTCAAATATACATATTACACATTATATATATATATATATATATATATATATAATGTGTAATATGTATATATATATATATATATATATATATATATATTATATATATATATATATATATATATATATATATATATATATATATATATATATACACAACATGCATAGTATATATAGCATATAAATGCCATGTATATTATATACACCATAAACATACCATTCATATTATATATACCACATATAATTTATACATTATAACCTGTTATCAGCAAATAGGATAGAATGTCCTCTTTAATAATATGAGACCTTCACATGAACCTCCATTATAAGTACCCCTTGAATCATATTACGTTCCATCTCTCTCTATATATATATTATCCATATACATCTCTATATCTATATATGGATCTGTATATCTATCTCCCCAGCACAGCGACAACCCTGTCCGTGTTGCTTCACAGTGTCCATTAGAGCAGGCCAGCGGCTAAATGGGCTTATTCTAATTCCTCCCCCGTCCCCCATTTTGCTTTTTTGTGTGTGCGTGTGTGTGTGTGTGTGTGTGTGTGTCAGAGACAGACAACCGCACACAACACACACAACACACACAACATCTGAGCACTTCCAATGGCACATGTCGGAGGGATTCGATTCGTCAGAAAGTGGAAGTAACCGATTAGATTATGTCATTGCCACAATCTGTTACGAAAAAAAATAAACACTGGGCCTTTTCATTAACCTAATGAAGACGAAGCACGCTGATGGGCTCTTAAGTCAATTAACGATATTTAAAAACAGGCGGCGCAGCCCCAAGGTAAATTAGCATGCAGAGTGTGGGGAGGACCCAGGTTCAAACAAATTGTGCGTGGAACCCTCTAGTTCAAGCCGCTTGACTTCACCTCCCCCTCACCCTCCTCCTCCTCCCATGTACCACCCACACACCCCGTCTTCTGCTCAAACAAGCTTCATTAGCCGTAATTAACTGCAGTTCTGCTCAATACAAGACGATTGAATACCGTAATTAATGCCCTGTTCTGTCTTTCCAATACCAAGAGAGTTCAAGTGAGAATGAGGTGAAGATGCTGAAGAGAAAACAGTACATTTGCCACCGTCTCCCCCCCCCCCTCTCCCCTCTCCACCTCTCCTCCCCCCCCTCCTCCCCCCTATCTCTCCCCCTTTCACTCCCCCATCGTCCTCTCGAGTGACAACCAAAACGATACACACACACGTTCACAGGGTCTGGAAGGGAGGCTGAATGAAGTGTGCTATTGTTCAGGCGGGCGACGCCGCCAGCCTCCTGCTCGCCTCTCTCTGTCTGCTGCTGTTCTCCTGTCTTCTTCACCCCTACGTTTCCAATCAACTCATTTGAAAACCTTGTGGGTTTTAAATCTCTCTCTCTCTCTCTCTCTCTCTCTCTCTCTCTCTCTCTCTATCTCTCTCTCTCTCTCTCTCTCTCTCTCTCTCTCTCTCCTCTCTCTCTCCTCCCCCTCCCCACCACCCCTCCCCCCAGTCTCTTGGCTGCAACAAGGTCTGAAAAAGATTGCAGTTCATTTCGACCCGTGGTGGACTGGGGGCCTCATTTACTGGCTGCTGGCAACTCAATCAGCCCGGGCCGGGCTGATGAGTGAGTGACTACTTCCACAGCTCCGGTCAATACGTGTCTGCTGTGATAGAATGTCAGCATCCACAGCCTATGTTCTCCTGACCCAATGTTATGGCTTTTTTATTTTGTCTAATCAATGATATATGAAACAACAACACACACAGGCACGAAGATACACACACACACACTCACGCACACACGCACACACGCACATGCAGACACACACACACATGGAGACACACCACACACACGCACATGCAGACACACACGCACACACACACACAGACACACACACACGCAGACACACAGACACACACTCACACACACACACAAACACAAACACACGCACACACACACATACACACACAGACACACACAGACGCAGACACACAGACACACACTCACACGCACACACAGCGGCTCAGCCATATATCTTGGGCAGCCCTCACACACACCAGCTCCGCACCGCCGTTCCGGCTCCACCAATGGCTGCCGTCGCGGGCGCGGCGGCTCTTCTGACTGCCATTGTTGTTTACATCTTTTTTTCTGTTTTGTTTACAGTCTTGGATCAGACAGTGGGGGATTTTATTACATTTATGGGAAAACAAACCGGAGGACGGTGAAATACACGCGGCGCGGTTAGCGTTGGCCGGCCGGCCACCAGGGGGCGTTAGTGGGGGGAGTGGCGGCTGCAGGTTGTCTGCCCACAGCCCACACAAGACAGCCAGCAGAAGGTCACTGGTAAACACCACTAATCTAATGAGGCGGACTGATCCCACCCAGGTTTCATCTTGGTCATTTTAATGATAGCGAGAAATGAAATATAGAATGCCATTACAGACATCTATAAATGCTTGTCTGGCATAATGTGTAGTTCTTGGCACATTATTAACTGTGCTATAAAACTAAAAACAGTATGGGTATCATACATTAAGCAGCCGACAGCCGTCGTCATCTTAACCTTGGCTTCAAGCCGCTCGGTGATTCAGGCGTCGCAGGGAAATTCAGCAGAACCAACTGGGTCTTTTTGTTTATGAGCACCGACGGGCCTAAAAGAACAGTGTAAATAAACAGAAGTGGTACGAAGGAGGCAGACCTTTTCGGCTTTGTTGACATTGTTTTTTTTCCAAATGGTGTGTGAGTAGAGAGCAGCCTTTATGCTATAGCTGCTCAGATGAGCTGGGCTCTGCCGTTCCCTGGCGTCCTTTATTTCACACAGCCCAATGCACATGCTCTGCAGCTCCGTGACCTTCTGGCCTGCCTGTCATTCTGATCGCCCCCGCGATCAAGCACTGCTTATTTCATAAAAAATGTATGCTCGTTGTTGTTGGGGCTTTTAAAGGGCTTATTGTGTTTCCTTTTTTCATCAAAAATAACAATCCAGCAATGGCTGTGATATGTACTGGACTTAAGGATATGCAATTAATGATCATGGATATTGTTACACACTCTATTACTTTAAAGACAAGGTAGAAATATACTCACTTTGTTTATAGACATATTAGTGAATGGTTAGGATTAGTCAGTGATTACTAAGGATATCGTTATGTTAAAGGGAAATGTATTGTTTCATGCGATGTCTCATTAGCAGTAAAAGTTAAACGGTTTATGATGGATGTAAAACACATGTAGAAGTTGATATCAAATGATCACATGATAATTCACCTTCATAAGCATAATCCAACCTCACCCTCCACGCCTGGCCCTCTCCTCCTCCACGCCTGGCCCTCTCCTCCTCCACATCTGGCCCTCTCCTCCTCCACGCCTGGCCCTCTCCTCCTCCACGCCTGGCCCTCTCCTCCTCTACGCATGGCCCTCTCCTCCTCCACGCCTGGCCCTCTCCTCCTCTACGCCTGGCCCGCTCCTCCTCCACGCCTGGCCCTCTCCTCCTCCACGCCTGGCCCTCTCCTCCTCCACGCCTGGCCCTCTCCTCCTCCACGCATGGCCCTCTCCTCCTCCACGCCTGACCCTCTCCTCCTCCACGCCTGGCCCTCTCCTCCTCCACATCTGGCCTGCTCCTCCTCCACACCTGGCCCTCTCCTCCTCCACACCTGGCCCTCTCCTCCTCCACACCTGGCCCTCTCAGGCCACCGGAGGAGGGCCAGGCGTTTTACCAGAGTGCAAAGACATTTAAAACACGTCAAAGAATTTATAAAGGCCATCGATGCGGCGAGGGCTCACATTTACGTGCGGCTGAGGTGGGAATTACATAATTAGATATACAATGATGATTTTTTTCTGTTACTTTCCCTTTCTCTATAGTCTCGTTAATAGCTCTGGTATAACCTTTAGGTTTAATTGGTGCCATAGCGCAGCAAAGGAAGCAATGATGACTACAGACAGTGCTGGATAAATCAGGAGGGGAGGTCAGAGGTGAGAACCACGCACGCTGCACAACACATGTAGGACGGTGGAGACAGCGCCGTGCACACACTCCTTAAAGGCCCTGCTGCCGTTCACCAAAGGTAAGAGGATTCACGTCGCTTCAATCCAAAATTCTCTGGAAAGACAGTTTTTATGAGCGCCCTGCTCCCTGCTTGCCCCAGCCCCCTGCCAGTCTCCTTTAGTAATTCTATCAGCCCATGCATTCAGCAGAGATTTTCAATTTATTTCTAATCAAGCTTTATCTAATATTCTCTCGACAGGCAATTAAAAATTCAAACTACGCCGAAAAGCCATTGCTCACATTTTCCTCTGTCCCCGTGTTCGCTTAAGGAAGTTATTTCATTAAAAGCTCTTGTTGATGAGTTTGACTTGATTACTGAGTTCTGCATCCTTCATTAGCATATTCTACAGTTATTCTTGTTAAGGATTTTGTGCGCGTACACACACACACACACAAGAACATTAAATTGGCCAGCATTGCAAGGCAACTGAAGAAGAATGTGCCCTACATGTAATAAATAGCCTTATAATATTATTTGCAAAGCCTGTTAAAAAAATGTGGTAAAGAAAGAGCATTGGAATATTGTAATGGGAGAAAACAGCATCAATTCCTCGTTTGATTCGTCCGCTGTGTTGCGATTAGAGAGTATCAACATCCAGTCTACCGCACAGACGCATGGGGTTCATGGCAAGCATTGTGCAAACTGAATTTGCTCCCCACAAGATAGCTTTCAAATGGCAGCAAATAATTGGAAAGGGGGAATTTGTCATTATGAGTCATTATGAGCGTCTCCCAGTGAGGGCCTTTGTTTTGTGTGGTGAGAAGACACCAGGCTTTTAGAGCCTCCGAAATGCTGTTCTCTCCGTATTAGGGGGGGAGAATCCTTTCATTGTACACATCATTCCAACGTGTTTAGCTGAAGAATGACTCGTGAACCTCTCACGTCTCCCTGCCCCCTTTACCTTCCACAGCAATCAGGGCCTCTTTCTGTTCCTGTTTCAAAAGGGATTTAAACAACAAACACTGCATAGACAGGCAGACATACAGATGGATGGAGCGCGTGTGTGTGTGTGAGTATATATATATATATATATATATACAGTATACTATTGCACACCATGCAGCTATTAAGGGCAGCCATGTCCAGCAGTGAATTTGAATATGCATGACTATAGCTGTTTCCCTTGCAGCACAAGATTTTTCTCATAGCGCAAAAACACACGCATCTCATTTAAATATGTTACAGTGTCCTGTCACTGATGATAAAATAAATATACATTCCAAAAATGACTTTGTAATTAGATGGTAAAAGCATCCAGATTAATTCAAAGTGACGTTCATTCATTAGCACACGCTGGAGTATAATTTCATGATGTCCTTAGCTGTAATTAGAAATAACTAAATACTGCGAGTTACACATAAGGGTCGATCTTGTGTTCTTATACCAAATATTTGGAAAATGAATATACTGTCATCTAGATTTTACAAGAAAACTAAATGGTATTGGCAACCGTAATTCAAATAGTGAGTTTTTTATTCACCGTGAATTGCTGTTCATTGCTGCTCCTGTTGATCCAAAATGTTCTTCTTACTTTGCGTTCACAAAAAACATGGAAAGGTTGGCCTACAGTCCAAAACATTTGACAGTTGAAGTATGTTGCTGCCCCCTTTCCCTCAACTCAAAGTACCACGCTTCTAAAGTCTCTGTTTATGTAAGTGAGGATTGGGTAATGTATACTTTCAATTACTGTAAATGAATAATCCTGCCAGCCCATTTCAACTCTGCTACGTGTTGTACTAGGTTTGCATTGGTTCCCTACTGAAGCAACAAGTAGGCATTTAGGGACCGTGCTAGGGCTCTGTGCTAGTGCAGCATGGTTCAGTGTGCTAGCGCTCAATTCTAGCAAAGCGTGCTAGTGCTCTGTCATAACAAAGTGCTACTGTAGCATGGTTTAGCAAGCTAGTGCTCTGTGCTACTGTAGCATGCTAGTGTTCCGTGTTAATGAAGCTTGCTAGTGCTCTGTCTATAGCCCTGTTCTGTGCTAGCATAACGAGGCATATGCTGATACACCGGAGCCAGAAAGCAGGCAAGAAGGAGCTGGGGCCTCCTCCGGTTTACATCGTGTACACTTGAAAGGTGCAACAGTGCCAGGCCTTGCTTTCTCCGCGTCCCCGTGCTAGACTTGCTAATTAAATACTAAAGAAGGAATAAAATCTTAATGAGAAACACAAGCTTGTTGTGGTGTTTGGCACTGACCAGCTCTCTCTTATTAGGTATACTTCCCCATATGGGTCGGGGTGAAGTGCCCATTAGAGTCCTCTCTAATGGTTCTCCAGCCATGGCAGGGGGAGACACCATTGCGATGTACATTCCGGCAATTTCTAAACTTGGCAGACATACAGGAGGCTCCCCCACTACGACATTTCTTTTTTCCACAATAAATATTTTATGCAAATTAAAATTAAATTCTTTGCTCAGTTTAAGCAATTTCTCCTGTAAGTAGTGTATCTATGAAGGAGATTACCGCATTTGCCAGTTTGTTTGTAATTTAATTTTTTATGTTGTGGCTGGCGGTGGGGAAAGACACAACACCTGTGAGTGTTTATAATGTCCCATCTCCCTCACAGCTGCTCCTTTTCAAAACACCTCACTGCCGCAATAATTTCATAAAATTTCATGATTTACCATCTGGTAGACTGAGCTATAAGCACATGCAATAAGCATTTGTATGGCGCCGGTCCCAGAAAGGTACAATAACTGTATATTTTAACTTAATGGCTTTTCAGGGCATGCAAATTTCCATAGAGCAGATTGCAAGGGATGCTACAATGTAAACCTTGTCCTGGCTTGCTATCCCCCCCCCCCCCCCCCCCCCCCCCCCCCCCCAACCCCCCCACCCTAACGCACACAAACCCCACCCCCCCCCCCCCCCCCCCCCCCCCCCCCCCAACCCCCCACCCTAACGCACACAAACATACGCACACACATATTCACACATACTTGTACTCCCCAATGCACACACAAACATACACGCACACACACACACACACACACACACACACACACACACACACACACACACACACACACACACACAAAAATACACACACACACATACACACACACACACACACATACAGACACACACCACAGACACACACACACACACACACACACACACACACACAAACACACACACACACACACACACACATACACACACACCACACACACATAGACACACACACACACACACACACACATAAACACATACATACACAAACATACACACAAACAATTTTCTTTACAGTAGGATACATATCATACAAATGTATATGCAGCTGTCGGTCGGCGCTGGTGATAAAGCCAATGTCAGAATCCAGACAACAAACCCTGAGACTCTGAGACCCAGCAGGAGGTACAAGCAGATTATTCTCCTTTTAGCCTCTAATGTCTCTACATTTGGGTAATTAAAATGATTACTACAACAATTACACCAAGTAATTAGAAACTAATTACGCCAGCATTTTTTTTTTTGTGATTACAGAAGAAGATGAAAATAGTGTTTCTAAATTAAATTCATTGCATATTCATGGAAATGAAATTAAATAGTGCTGCGTGGATGAGATAATCGAAGGAGGGAGAGTGTTTCTGAGGGGTTTCTGGTAACAGTCTGTGGCTAATGTTTCCAATACATATTATTGTAAATTAAAAGAAAAGAAAAACTATTTTTCAACAGCCTTCAGAACTTCCTATTTGTAAGCCTGTCAAATGAACATGAGTCTACTGTTGCACATACTTTAGTTCAACAAAGTTCACTATTTTAACATATATAATTATTTGGGTAATGATTTGTATTATTATTATTATTATTATTATTATTATTATTATTATTATTATTATTAGTAGTAGTAGTAGTAGTAGTAGTAGTAGTAGTAGTAGTAGTAGTAGTAGTAGTATGGTATTAATTGTGGTGTTCATATAGATAATGCTATTTGTGTTGTTGTCTTGTTTGGTGATTAAACCTACAGTATATAACTGTTGCAAACACATACATAATGTAATCTACCCAAACAAAGGAAGGAGCAGCAGTTGAATTATGTACAGGCTGGCTAATGCCATAGATGAATCTATAGAACTGATAGTGTATACTAAGAAAAATAAAATTTCAGTGTATCACCAAATTAATCACTAGCTCATATTCCCCATCACTATCTCCCTCTCTCTTTCTATCTACCTCTCTCAATCTCTCTCTTTCACCTCCATCCCACTCCATCTCACTCTCTCTCTCTCTCCCTCTTTCTCTCTCTGTCGCTACCATGACCTGTCATCTATGGACAATAGTCAAGGCTTTAGCTGCTGCCATGATTGTGTAATGAGATTCTTCAGATTAAATAGATTTCCTGTTAAACTGGGAGCCGACAGATAGGATGTCAGGAATGAATGGTTATTAACATTTAAATATATCACAGAAAAGGAATGTGTGAGAGAAAGAGAGAGGGTGATAGAAAATGAGTGAGTGAGTGAGTGAGTGAATGAGTGAGTGAAGGAGAAAAAAAACAATATGAATTTTTCATTGTAGGTAGGCCTTGATTTTCCTTTCCAACCAATTTTGTAGAACCTGACTTATCAAAGTGAGGTAGAAGTACATCAGTTCAAGGCTATTACAGAAAAATGTGAGCCAGAATGAGGTGAAATGTTATTTATGAAGATGAATGCCAGATAATACACCTGTGTGTGTTTGAGGAGGTACACCTTAGGTTTGCCTGGTTAGTAAATTATTCCTTTTATGATTATTAATGCAAATCTTACTGACGGTGAGTCTAGACCCACTATGGAAAGGATAGCCATGCAATCCATCAGCCCAGTCTCAGTCTCTTAGTTACCGTTCACCAGAGGTTAAACATGGAGTCCAACTGCTAGTCGGACTCCGCCATCAAAAGATGCCAAATGTTGCCACATGGTAATATCAAAACTTGACAGGAAAGATCATTTGAATTAATTGATGTGATATTTCATAAATAAAATTGAAACAATATTTCGATTAAATGTGAGGAAAGCCAGTTTAGTAACTCTATATCATTCAGAATCATTCAGACATGAAATGCACTCAATTTGATACGTCTTTTGACTCAGGTCATAGGTGCCCTGTTATTTTTCTGACAAATAATATCACGCCATCACAGATGGCATGTTGATATTTGGAAATAAAAGGCAGATTTTTCCATAAAACAGACACATGGATGGCCAGACAGGTGTGCTATTTACATAACACTGTGACTCGCTGGCAAGCGCTCTCTGCAAGCAAATGTCATATATCAAGACTCACTTGAAATGTAGCCGTCCCGTTGACATCTACCCAAATACTGCTGGGCTCTGGCTGTGATGAGCCTGTGTCGGCCCACATCGCACGCTGAGCAAATATCAGGGATGGTGTTATTTTTCCTTTGTGCGTGAAAAGGTAGATATTACATTCTGACATTTATCTGTCATTTAATAAGGATGGGATCTGAGCAGGATGAACTGCACATTTGGGGGGTGTTTAAGGACAAGGTTTTTGCAGAATTATTATTTCTGTTATTTTCCTTCTTGTCAAAAATAAAAAACAATAATTACTATAATGTTGAATGTATACAACAAAGTAGTCTTTATTGTATAAGCTAACATGGCACATTCACTTATCATTCATTGTGAAGCCGAGGGCCTGACAAGTCTGTCCCTACATCTCTCCATTACCAGTCTGTCCCTACATCTCTCCAGTACCAGTCTGTCCCTTCATCTCTCCAGTACCAGTCTGTCCCTTCATCTCTCCAGTACCAGTGTGTCCCTACATCTTACAGCACCAGTGTGTCCCTACATCTTACAGCACCAGTGTGTCCCTACATCTTACAGCACCAGTGTGTCCCTACATCTTACAGCACCAGTGTGTCCCTACATCTTACAGCACCAGTCTGCCCCTACATCTTAGAGCACCAGTGTGTCCCTACATCTTAGAGCACCAGTGTGTCCCTACATCTTACAGTACCAGTGTGTCCCTACATCTCTCCAGCACCAGTGTGTCCCTACATCTTACAGCACCAGTGTGTCCCTACATCTTAGAGCACCAGTGTGTCCCTACATCTTAGAGCACCAGTTTGTCCCTACATCTTACAGCACCAGTGTGTCCCTACATCTTAGAGCACCAGTGTGTCCCTACATCTTAGAGCACCATCAGCCTGTGCTAATTGGGCCTTGACATGCCAATGGTGACGGAATGCCAGGATGCTTCTCTTTTTGTGGTGCAGAGACAAAGACCGCTGTCACGCTCCTGCCCTGCCGTCGTCGGCCAGCTGAATAATGGGGGAACATGACAAGGAGAGGCGGGCTGTGTTCCCCTGGAGCTGGGGGCCCCACTACCAGCCATCCCTCATCTATAGGCCACTTCCTGACTCGCCTGTGTGGTGTGGGGAAGCAGGTGTGATCAGGGGTAGGACAGTGGGGAAGGCCCCTCCATCCTCTCCCGGAAGCTGGTCCACTGTGTACGCTGTTATAAAGCACTCAAAGCCTCCCGGATGGCAGCCTGCTCACTCCTCGGGCCCCAGGGCAGTCCCCTGCAGAATGAGGCACACCTCACAGTTTGTTTTCCCCACCTCTCCACATGCATGACCAGAGGAGTCCAAACTTGCGAGGTGGGGTGGTGGTGGTGGTGGTGGTGGTGGTGGTGGTGGTGGGTGGGGTGGGTGGGGGGGGGGGGGGGGGGGCGGGTGGTCAGAGCATTGCAGCACAAGTGATTCTCCATTCTTTTTATGTCAAGTGCACAGTCTGGTATTTCCTCTTGCTGCATAATGCAGGAAGTTAGCATACACCCATGTACAGTATTACAGTACAGTAACCCAACCTGTTCCACATCCCCTGTCCCTTCATCTTGTCCCTGCATTGCCACTTGAGGTTATTTTTCTCCAAATATAACCTAAAGGCATGACATGCAACTTTAATATTTCACAATATCTTATAAACATGTGTTTTACTCTGTGCATCCATGTGGGGCAGCAATTTGTGAAAAGGTCAGCTCTTATACAATACAAAACATGTACACACACACCACTCTCAAAATTGTTCATTATTTCATGGATCAATAAATATTTTGGATTTGAAGCCACAAATTTTTATTTTCATAAAATTTGCGGTTAGATATTGGCTCATTAGCTGGGTTCCCCCCAGCTCACAGTGCCTTACCAGATTTGATCCCATTTATAATCTAGCTTGCAGAATTACACCCATACATTGCTTTGACATTGTTATCAATATTTATCACATTTATCCTGCAAACATACAGGACTTTACTGGTAAGTTGCAGAGACAACGAGAGTGCAGACCAAGCACTCATAATATTTTGGTACCAATTACTATTGATTTTACAGTTGCTTGGTATCAGGATGTTGTTTTATTGCTAATATAGTTAATGTGCAAATCAATAGGAACACTTGCTTGGCCCTATTCATAGGGAGGCCATAAAACTCAAACACGGTATAGCTTAGGTTTCTGTGGACTTTCTGTGCTCCTTACAGCCAAGAGCTCTCCATCGCTCCTCTGTGTAAAGATGAGAAGTGTGCCTGGTGTTCAGGATGAAAACAATAAGGCATGTCGTACAAGCACATGCATTGTCACCTCACATTGTAACCCCCCTCCCCCCCACAGCAGCAAGTCAGCTGCAGGGTTTTATATTGACAAAACACAGTCAAATCTAAGTGCAATTACTGCCACCATCAATAAAACACTCACTGCTTTTTGCAGCTTTACGTTGGTGGTGGTGAAAGGAGGGGTCGCTGCAGAGCCACCACCAGCACCTCCACCACAACCTCCGCCGCCACCACCTTCGCCACCACCACCGCCGCCGCCACCACCACCGCCACCGTCGCCGTGCCGATCGCTCCCCTCGCGGCTCTCAGGGTGAGTGATGACGGTGTGGCGTGATGGAGTGAGGCGCAGGGGAAGCGGTGTGTCTGGAGTACATTTATAATCTGTAATTGATAACGTAATAAAGAGCGCCCGTGTGCCTCAGCGGCCCTCAGAGTGACTTGGTTCTCTGTTGGTCGTCCCCGTCAGCGTGGAGGGCCTGTAGGCCTACCCAGAGCCCCCCGTCAGCGTGACGGGCCTGCAGGCCTACCCAGAGCCCCCCGTCAGCATGACTGGCCTGTAGGCCTACACAGAGCCCCCCGTCAGCAGAGCCCCCCGTCAGCGTGACGGGCCTGTAGGCCTACACAGAGCCCCCCGTCAGCAGAGCCCCCCGTCAGCGTGACGGGCCTGTAGGCCTACGCAGAGCCCCCCGTCAGCGTGACGGGCCTGTAGGCCTACGCAGAGCCCCCCGTCAGCGTGGAGGGCCTGTAGGCCTACACAGAGCCCCCCGTCAGCGTGACTGGCCTGTAGGGCTACGCAGAGCCCCCCGTCAGCGTGGAGGGCCTGTAGGCCTACGCAGAGCCCCCCGTCAGCGTGACGGGCCTGTAGGCCTACGCAGAGCCCCCCGTCAGCGTGATGGGCCTGTAGGCCTACGCAGAGCCCCCCGTCAGCGTGGAGGGCCTGTAGGCCTACACAGAGCCCCCCGTCAGCGTGACTGGCCTGTAGGCCTACACAGAGCCCCCCGTCAGCAGAGCCCCCCGTCAGCGTGATGGGACTGCAGGCCTACACAGAGCCCCCCGTGAGCGGGGCCTGTAGGCCTACACAGAGCCCCCCGTCAGCGTGACGGGCCTGTAGGCCTACCCAGAGCCCCCCGTCAGCGTGGAGGGCCTGTAGGCCTACACAGAGCCCCCCGTCAGTGTGGCGAGCCTGTAGGCCTACCCAGAGCCCCCCGTCAGCGTGGAGGGCCTGTAGGCCTACACAGAGCCCCCCCTGGCTCCTGTGTGCAGGGACGGGGTGCACTCACGTCCTTCTTAGCCGCCCACTAAAAAGAGAAGAAAATATGAAAAAAATGAAAAAAGAATGGTCTTTCCTCTCGCTGCTCTGCTCTGCTGTCAGCTCCTCCTCGGCTCCTTATCGCCGAAGAACCTCCTGCCTCTTTTTGCGCTCCGTGGACTGTGAGACGGGGAATTGACATGTAGCTTTGGAGGCAACGTGGGTTCTATTGAGCTGTGATGGGAAGGTAGCTACTAGGCTTCCTGCCTTAAACACACACACACACACACACACACACACACACACACATACTGTATGCACACATACGCACACACAATTACACACACACACACACACACACACATATGTACACATACGCACACACAAATACACACAAGCATGCACATTCGAACACACACAAACTCACACACATGTGCACACACACACACATACACAGGCACACACACATACACACACACACACACACACACACGCACACACACATACACACACACACACACAGACACACGCACACACACACACATGCACACACACACACACACACACACACACACACACACACACACACACACACACACATGCACACACGCACACGCAAATACACACATGCATGCACATTCAAACATACACACACACACACACACACACATGTGCACACACACACACACTTGAGCACAGACACACACACACACATATAGAAGCACACACTGGGCTCTGTGGAGAGAGCGTGCGGGAGGGGCTCCACCGCTGGGGGTTAGCCCTGCTGTGGGCCTTTTAGATCAAATGAGCCACTGAGCATGTCTACACCCAACAAGGTCACGCAGTCAGGTGGATTGCTACAGTGTACAAGGTCATGTGACCAAGTGGGATTTGAGGCTGCGAAGATCGAAGTGGACGGCGATGGGAGTTGACACTGATTAACCACGGATGGAGGTCCTCATGTACGACTATGGGGGGAAAATGGCTGTTGCGCAGGAGAGAGTTCTGACACGGCGCGTGTAACACACCGTAGGCACGGCCCACGGAAGGCACAACTAGGCAGCAGATATGGTGATGCACGGCGGCGCTACAGACAGGTGTTATGTGCCTCTGAGTGGCGAGGTGTCCTACCACCGCCTCTTCAGAGGCAGGTTCCTGGGGGCCGCCCGACAGCACGTCCCACTAAAGCGTCTGTGCATGTTGGTAGCGGGGCTCCAAAGTAAGATTGAGGTGCACCCTGGTCAAACAGAAGGGGAGAGCACTGGCTGTGGTTGGCCCTCCTCCCCTAAAGCCCTACGGCACCTCCACCATTAACATTCCCCACTGTGACTTGAGTTCATAAGACTAATGGAGTTGCTACCTGGGGACATTAATTGTGCGTGACACCACTCGGGGGGGTTTCGTGCACTCACACTAATATCACCGCACCTGCCTGACAAAGCGCCCGCAAAGATTACAAACAAAGCCCGAATAACTGCCAGCGTTGTGTTGCTGCTTGACGTCGAGTAGGTGTTTCTGCCGTGTGAGAGTGTGTGTGTGTGTGTGTGTGTGTGTGTTTATGTGTCCCTTTATATTTTATGCATGTGTGTGTGTGTGTGTGTGTGTGAGCTCTTGTATGTGCATGTGCGTGTGTCTGCATATGTGCACAATGCATGTGTCTGGAGCTCATGCTCAGGTTGACTTGCAGTGCGATCGGGTTGCAGGGTTGCTGTGCGCACCCAACCTGAAGTGAAGGCTCAGAAGTCTGGCCAGCTTGGTGTAAGTATGACTTCATCATTCACTGACAGAGTTATGGATCACACTGATCTCCTTGGTTGACTGTAGAGGCATCAGTCCATCAGTCCAAGATGAATTCACCTTTTAATTTATGTTATGCCTCCAACAGAATACATTAATGCCATAGATCGGTTGCCAGAAATCTGATGTGAAATGAAGGGTGGGTATAGGGGAAAAGGGCATTGTGCAAGCAGGCAATTTATATCAGAAAACAAAAGCATACACACACACACACACACACACACACACACACACACACACATATATATATATACATACAATTGTATGTAGTATGTATGGAATCATAAGCATATATGATTATCTTTATTATATTACGGTATAAATTATTATAGGTACAATTTGCATGGCTCTTTGAATTTAGTAGGGAAGTTTAAGTGAATCAATGTAACAACACATTGATAATCGGTACTGGCATAATGGCATAGTGTTCACCTTAATATGATTAATACAACACTTGCCAGATGTTGCAGACCTTGTCTAATTTCATTAGAACAATGTATAACTACAGGGAAAGCTAAATAGGCCACAATGACCAAAGAACCAGTGGCAGATGTGAAATTGAACATTTACTTCCGTTAACATCCAATATGTCCTTAATAACTCATC
The DNA here is from genome assembly GCA_036785325.1 of Urophycis tenuis. Classification (NCBI taxonomy): domain Eukaryota; kingdom Metazoa; phylum Chordata; class Actinopteri; order Gadiformes; family Phycidae; genus Urophycis; species Urophycis tenuis. The sequence goes on along the minus strand of JAXIVH010000015.1, from coordinate 1,947,136 downwards.
GATAACTCATTTAGGACTGAAAAGACATGATATCACTAAGAAACTACAGCCAGTCCTGGGGTTTCCTTATCCCTCCGACTGCATTGTTCTTCTACGTAGAACAATAGACATGAGGCGATACTTGAAAAACAATAGGTATGAAGCTCGTACCAATCCTCATTGAGGTGTACACAGAGTAGAAAAGTAAAGTGAAATAGGAGAATGATGAACATCAAACATCAATGCCTACTGCTCAGACGTACAGTGCACAACGTGAAGAAGCTCCGGTGTAAATGTGTTGTGTCACCATGGAGACGCAGGGTTACACCCCCTCCTCCCAGGGCAGTTAAACCAATTTCAACTTCCATAATTACATTTCATTTGTATTTACATTAGGACCCTGAAAGTTTGATTTGTCATTTGTGAGCCATTCTTTTTATTTTTTCCCCCTCCTCTCCACACACACGTCCCTACAACAGCGACGGCAGGAAAATCATTCCGGTCCATTGTCATAGCGCGTGCTAGCAGGCCCACAATAAAGCAGCAATCATGTAATGAACGTCAAAACTATTTCCCTCCGAGATTGTGAACTATATGTTGAGAAGACCCGTTCAAAGAGATAATATGATAATGTGATCTCTCAGATATGCTCAACGGAAATAATGCCTTGTCTCTGGACATTTTTTGAAAGCAGAATCCATTACATTTTCCTAATTCACCCGGGCATAAATTAAAGGATTTCTGCAGGCCATTAACTCATCCATTAATACCCAGGGTCAAGATTATTGAAGCCCAGGGTAAGGCGAAATGGAGGGCAATTTCTTGAAGATGTCACCTAATGATTACAGCAAGGCTCCCATTCCTCCACCATTAATTGTAAGATTATCTTCTTATTTTTTCCCTCAGATAAACAGCAGGAGATGATAAAAAGTCATATGGGAAGATAATAAAAATTACACAAAAAAAACATATCATAAAAATGATAATTTCTCTCCCACTTGTTTTGTCATGTTCCAGGCAGGGGCAGTGGCTGATTGTTCCACAGGATATGAGGTGTAAGAACAATGAAAGCACTGAAAGGAGGTGTAAAATAAGGTTTGTGTCAGCAGAAAATTGAAACCCGCTGAGCTATTTTTAATTTAGAGTGCTCTGTGATGGAGCTGGTTCCAGCACAGAGGGGAACCAGGAGATAACACACACACACACACACACATACACACACACACACACACACACACACACACACACACACACACACACTCTCTCTCTCTCACTCACACACACACACACACACACACACACACATACACACACACACACATACACACACACACACACACACATACACACACACACACACACACGCACACAAACACACACACACACACACACACACACACACACACACACACACACACACACACACACACACACACACACAGAAACTCGAGCTTCCAAATGCCTGAAGAAGCCTTGAGTATATTTTTTTAACCTTTGCAAAGTAAGCGTATAGGTCTAGAACATTCAAGTATTCACTTCATACTACAAGACATGTGAGGCATGATTCTCTGTGCTTCTGCCATGTGCGTTGTCGATGATATCTAGGCTGTGTGAGTTATCATTGATATATTTGCTGTATGAGTTGTGGTTGATATCTAGGCTGTGTGAGCTGTGGTTGATATCTAGGCTGTTGTTGATATCTAGGCTGTGTGAGTTGTCGTTGATATCTAGGCTGTGTGAGTTGTCTTTGATGTCTAGTCTGTTTGTCGTTGATATCTAGGCTGTGTGAGTTGTCGTTGATATCTAGTCTGTGTAAGTTGTCATTGATATCTAGGCTGTGTGAGTTGTCGTTGATATCTAGGCTGTGTGAGTTGTTGTTGATATCTAGTCTGTGTGAGTTGTCGTTGATATCTAGTCTGTGTGAGTTGTCGTTGATATCTAGGCTGTGTGAGTTGTCGTTGATATCTAGGCTGTGTGAGTTGTCGTTGATATCTAGTCTGTGTGGTTTGTCGTTGATATCTAGGCTGTGTGAATTGTCGTTGATATCTAGTCTGTGTGGGTTGTCGTTGATATCTAGGCTGTGTGAGTTGTCGTTGATATCTAGGCTGTGTGAGTTGTCGTTGATATCTAGTCTGTGTGAGTTGTCGTTGATATCTAGTCTGTGTGAGTTGTCGTTGATATACGCAGCCATGAGGAGCCCCGACAGGAGCTCCCAAACAACTGACTTGGGATCAGCGGTTAGAGGAGATGAAATTAAGGGGAATAAAAATCATATTAAAGAATATTACCGCCTAACAGCCATTAGTCTACAGCTTCCTGTCAGCTTTTGATGGATTCCTCACTTAGTTCAATGAATGGTCTAACGACATTGATAAAATCACTGGCAACCGAATATAAAGCCAGGATTTTTCACAGATGCCGGGATGTGTGTGTGTGTGTGTGTGTGTGTGTGTGTGTGTGTGTGTGTGTGTACGTGCGTGTGCGTGTGTGGTGTGTGGTGTGTGGTGTGTGTGAGTGTGTGTGTGTGTGTGTGTGTGTGTGTGTGTGTGTGTGTGTGTGTGTGTGTGTGTGTACGTGCATGTGCGTGTGTGGTGTGTGGTGTGTGTGAGTGTGTGTGTGTGTGTGTGTGTGTGTGTGTGTGTGTGTGTGTGTGTGTGTGTGTGTGTGTGTGGTGTGTGAGTGTGTGTGTGTGTGTGTGTGAGTGTGTGAGTGTGTGTGTGTGTGTGTGTGTGTGTGTGTGTGTGTGTGTGTGTGTGTGTGTGTGTGTGTGTGTGTGTCTGTGTGTTTCTACCCTGCTCTGAAGGGAATCCGTTTATATACACCGTATGTGGCTCAGTCTTTGAATCGTACATGTGTTTAATCTTCCTCCCTAATATTACTTTGTTTTTTTCCTCTCATTCATTAGAAACTATGCAGTGTTGACAAACAATACAAATATAATAAACCTGCATATACCTCCTCTATATAACACCTGGGCATGTTCAGCCACGCACAGGCCTTTCTAAGGGGAATTCATTTAACAAGCGAGGGGAGCTGTGTTCCTCCATATTGCTTCTAGGTACCACGGAAACCGGGCCGGGTTCTGAAAGCGATTCTGACACACACACACCCACACACACATGCACAATAGATGAGCTGTATCAATGCTCACAGCCCATGAATACAGAGAGCCGGACCAGCTAGTGAGAGAGTGGAGCAGACTGGGAATCTTTCAGTATTCACTGACCTCTTTGGTGTTTCATCCTCCCTCAACTATTTTTCTAGTTTGGGGAAAAACACTTTCTATCACTGTCAGTGAGCAAGGGTGAGCGGAGAAACACAACTCTGCAGGAGGTGTAGCCGTGTGGCTTCTGCACTGTGTTGTGGAAATAGAAAATACTAATAGAAACCACATACACACATTGGCAGACTAGCAGCGCCCGGTAAAATAATATATATATATATATATCTTACCTTTGTTTGAAGCAGGAAATAGTTATTTTTGCTTATTACAGAGACATTTAGTCACTGACTGACTGGAGTATTGAGATAGATTGGTCCTGAGGTATGCAATTGTGTGTAGGTTTGTTAGGAGCACAGTGGATGTTTACAAATCCAAAATAGAATAAAAACATATGAACAACATTTGAACATTTTAACCAAAAAAATGTGATAGAACATGATGTAATGCAATATAAAAAAGATGCATTATAAAAAGAGATGCACATTAGCTTCAATATTTTTTCTTTACTCTGCAACATGAAAAAAATACACAAAAAATAAAGAAGGAAACCGTTCAATCTTTTAATTAAGACAGCTTAGCACTGGCACCCGGTAGCAGGGTGTTTAAGCTAATTACAGTATTAATTACAACATTAATTAAATGACATAATTGCCTTTCAAAACAACTGACTCCTGTATCCCTGGTAAGGTAGGGGTTAATCTGCTGTGGAACCCAGGCATGCATTATTTACATGCTCCGATGAATAATACATTTAAGAAGTGGGCTTATAAATTCACTGGCACAAAGAAAGCTAAGCAAGTCTGATTTAAATATCTGTCACAAATGAATATTATTTGAGTAATAGTTAAACCACAGTGGGATACATCTTTTTTCGTTTTCATCTTTTTCTTCATTATTTTCTTCTCCTTTGTTATCTCTGTAACATGTGACAACACAAAGAGATTTTATGTGATCCTAGATTAGTTTCTGTTATGATATGGACTAATGCTGTGCTACTAGATTAGTTTCTGTTATGTTATGGACTAATGCTGTGTTGCTAGATTAATTTATGTTATGTTATGGACTAATGCTTTGCTACTAGATTAGTGTATGTTATGTTATGGACTAATGCTTTGCTACTAGATTAGTTTATGTTATGTTATGGACTCATGCTTTTTTACTAGATTAGTTTATGTTATGTTATGGACTAATGATGTGCTGCTTGATTAGTTTATGTTATGTTATAGTCTTATGCTGTGCTACTAGATTAGTTTGTTAAGTTATGGACTAATGATGTGCTGCTTAATTAGTTTATGATATGTTATAGTCTAATGCTGTGCTACTAGATTAGTTTATGTTATGTTATGGTGTGTTGCTAGATTAATTTATGTGATGTTATGGACTAATGCTTTGCTACTAGATTAGTTTATGTTATGTTATGGACTAATGATTTGTTGCTAGATTGATTTATGTTATGACTAATGCTGTGGTACTAGATTAGTTTATGTTATGTTATGGACTCATGCTTTGTTACTAGATTAGTTTATGTTATGTTATGGACTAATGATGTGCTGCTTGATTAGTTTATGTTATGTTATGGACTAATGATGTGCTGCTTAATTAGTTTATGATATGTTATAGTCTAATGCTGTGCTACTAGATTAGTTTATGTTATGTTATGGACTAATGCTATGCTACTAGATAAGTTTATTTTATGTTATGGACTAATGCTATGCTACTAGATTAGTTTGTGTTATGTTATGGACTAATGCTGTGCTACTAGATTAGTTTGTGTTATGTTATGGACTAATGATGTGCTACTAGATTAGTTTATGTTATGAACTAATGCTGTCCTACTAGACTAATTTCTGTTATGTTATGGACTTTTGCTGTACTACTAGATTAGTTTCTGTTATGATATAGACTAATCTAGCGCCATATGACAGGTGGGAATATATTTTGTGAAGGAAATATGTTGGAGATATCATGGTTTAAATAATAATATCCTGTTTCTTGATTCTATTCTAATGAGGTATCATTATGTTTACCTTTGCCCTCTTTGTGCACTCATCTTTTTTTGGTCCTTTCTTGTTTCTTTTGCATTGACTACATCTTCATTAAATATATTTTATTCATCCTGGGTGGGCCAGTCAATCTTGCAAGCTGTGGTGTGCATGCTCTCCATCACCCTCCAAATATCATGAATTAGTTAGGAGTTCATGACTAATAATGTGTATTGTGTAGTGTTTCTTTGCATCCTCCTATGTATCTCCATGTGTGCATTTGTGGCAGATTGTGTACTTTAATAAAAAGAAAGACATGCATGAATCACATGCATGTGAAACAAATAAAGGGAGCTAAATAAAAAGATAGATACATAACGCTTCAGTGTATGAGAGGAGACTGGGAGGGCTGGGGCTAAAACTGTGTGGTGCCAAACACACTTTCAGTTTCCCCCGGACCAGATACGAGAAGAGAGAACAAATCTACATCTCCGCCTGACGAGTCACTAATCAAGGCAAGCGAAATGCTGCTGCAATAAATTACTCCAGTGTGAAATAAACCACACAAACAGACTGATGATAATAAATGTAAATTATTTCTGGGAAGAAATGTTCCTGGTATATGAGTAATATGAACCATCAGGAAGGAGTCTTCCTTAACATTAATTACAGAAAATGACAAGTGAGCTGACAAGGGGGAAGGCTCATTATCTGAAAACATATTCACAACTTCGCAATTTGCGTGAGATGGACTCCAGCTAAATTAATCTCCTTTCTTTGCATGAGCCCCTTCTAATTTTCATGTTATTAACAGGTTTGCAGTATCACTCAGTGCTTGTCACCCTAATCAGGTTTTTTCGGCGTGTTCGGGAAAGCGTGGTGTCATTTGAAAAAGGATCAGGCCTCATAATGTGCTCTCCATCACGTGTCTCAAGCTACAAGGTTGCTTTTAATAAGGTTTCTTAATCATCTCTTCCTCTTCTCACCCTTATTCTTTTTCTGTCGTTCCACTTTTGGGGCTGGTTGGCTTTTATGACTCCTTCTTAATGGAGAAGCACCTTTATTTTGATTCAAAAGAAGCAACGGTACTTCTGTCTCGAGAAAGTGTTCTTGTTTATGAGACTGAAGAATATTGGTCTTATTGTAGAGAACATTGGGGAAATGACATGGGTGAATACCCATTATTGGTCAGATTGCACTAAATAATATAGGTCGTAATTGAATAAGATCATATTGTAGTAAAAGGTATTTGTCATGTTGTAATAAAGAATATGGGTTGTACTGTGATACTGATTATTGGTCTCATAGGAATACATCATATTGGTTATATAGCAATAACACATCTTAGGTATGTTTTAATAAAGAATATTGGTCATATTGTAATAGACAATACTGGTCATACAGCAATAAGTCTTTTGGTGATATTGCATTAAACAATACTGTTTATTTACATGCAGTTGGTAATATGAGGGAATATGGCAAATGGATGCTGTTTCATTATCATGTGCAACTAAAGGAAATCTCTGAGTGTTGGACCAGTTTAGAATGTCCCTGGCCATGTCACGGTCTGAGTTTAGTTCTCCAAAATAAACATCATTTAATGAATTGAGATGATATTGAAGAGATTACAATGTTTAGTCATTATTTATTCTTACACTTATGGTTAGTATCCAATTTACATGTACAAGTGGTGATCGCAGTCAATGGTTGTGGTGGTAAACATATTGGACACCAGTGTTTGTAGTGCAGTACACAAATGTATCAAATCAGTATATACACAATCTAATTATATGTATACCCATGCATCTATATATATATACATATTATTTCAACCCCCCACCCCATACAATTTGCAACAATGTATCTGACATATCTGACTAGCCCAATTATATTGTGAGACATGTTTCAAGTTATGTGGAAGGCATTTATCCTGTTATTTCAAGTTCACGGTACATGTGCACTGCATGTCTCCTAGACATAGACATTAGATTCACAAAATACAGTGTACATTATTCAGAATGTAACTGGCGATTCCATCGAGATATCCATCATCTTAGCATTCCATTCTCTGCGCTGTTCACACAACACCATCTGCAGGAACCTGCATGGGGCGCCTGCAGTAACAATTGTAAGTGATGTTGTGAGTTTTGTCTTGCTTGAATTAATAAATCACAGAAAAATATGAGCTATCCACATGCTCAAAATGTAATCTGCAAATTTGCTGTATCGCAAACCAAGTTTAATTCACAGGTAGCCTCATGATAGCTGAAGCAGAAATGCAATATGTCATGCAAAATTAGTTCAGAGAGAATAAGTTTCAGGGGGGAGGCAAAAATGTTACAAGGGAGTCTGTAATGGCAGGAGCAGCTATAGCTCTTCTGCTGTTCTCTCTCTCTATCTTCCTCTCCCTCTCTCTCTTCTGCTCTCTCTCTCTCTCACTCTCTCTCTCTCTCTCTCTCTCTCTCTCTCTCTCTCTCTCTCTCTCTCTCTCTCTCTCTCTCTCTCTCTCTCTCTCTCTCTCTCAGACTCATGCACACACACACACACACTCTCTAATTACATTTCACAGATTGTGCTACAATAGCTGCTGGTAACCTTTAGTGGATGGGCTTTTCAATAATGCAAAGTACACATTCTCATATCTATTTTTCCCACTGAGCTCCACATTTATTAATTTGCTGAACACAATAAAACAAAGACGAGACATAATGTGCTCCTTTGCTCAAAAGGAGCCCGACAAGATAAAAACACACACAATGCAGCTGCTCTCAGTGGCGCGGAGTGGGCTTGCAAGCCAAACAGCCACATATTGTCTCCTGCAAGCTCCTCCTGGAGGAGCATCTGGCTAATAACATGAGTCTGTGTGGATTAGTATTGTTTTCCATGTACCTGCCTCTCCAATAGCCCTAGAAATTTCTCCTCATCCATTACAGCCTTTAAAATCCATTATTAATGCATAATCATGTGTACATATACATATGCATACATGCATACATAGATCCATTCATACATTTATCCATCCATAGATACATGCACACACACACACACACACACACGCACACACACACACACACACACACACACACACACACACACACAGATACATACTATATAGTCTATACATATATGCAGTATACACATGTACAGTATAGACATACATACATACAATACAGTATACACATGCAATACATGTTGTTGAGCCAGACCAGACTGCATCTCTCAACAAGCTACAAGTTCAGCAGTCTAGGCCACAGCCACTGGGACCGGAGCCCTGCGGTACAGTTTGTTTCGCGCAACAAATCAAGAGTTTCCTTTGATCCAAACCCAGTGTGGCAGCTGCTACGAGGGATCCTTAATTGAATTATTATTGTATTAAACAGTAGTTTTCAATGGAGCATGCACCTCTGAATTACTTCCAGTACGCAAACATGGGAAACCCAAGGCCTCCCACAGCCCTGGGCGCATGGGGTCCTGTTAGCGGCAGGCCCTGAGGTGTGGGGTCACCTGCACACGCATTACTGATGCTCTGATTATACATCCAGAATAACAATCATAGTCTGCATTGCCAACGCATAGCACAAGCACAGGGAAGGTGTCCTACATTTTGGAATATATAATGTAAGTGTACATATATATATATATATATATATGTACTGTATATATATATATATATATATTTGTTTTAGAATGTACAAAGATAAAAGTAGTGTCTAATATGATGTACATGTGTGTGTGTGTGTGTGTGTGCGTGTGTGCGTGTGCGTGTGTGCGTGTGTGTGTGCGTGTGTGCGTGTGTGTGCGTGTGTGCGTGTGTGTGTGTGTGTGTGTCTGTGTGTGTGTGGGGTTAGTGAGAGAGAGCAGTTCAACCTCCCCACCACTAAAACTCAAGCTGGTTACAGACAGGAGATCCTGAACAAAGAGCTTAACAAGAACACAAGCAGCAGTGGTGTGAAGTCCATCGGGACAGAATCTAATAGAGGGATCAAAGAACAGGTGCATCTTCACAGCGTTCCGTGCTAATTGTTACAATGTTGTCGACTGAAATCAATGCAATCTCTGTAAATGACTAGAATGTATAATATCCCTGGTGGGACCAGTATTTAACAGAATGAAAGCTCCCTGATCAACACGATGTAAATGCATACTCGGGTTTAACTTAGAAATTAAACTTAGGGGCGGTGACAGCCGGAGGCTAGAATTCGTTGGCCTTTCTTCTGCAGTTATAAATCTTCTCCCAGATTATAGGATCATGTGCTGAGCGGCTGCTGGGGATTGCAGAACAGCACCTGAGAAGCCGGGCTTCTCTGACAGCAGAAAGATGGAGGGCCCAGATGATCAAACATAATCGATAAGGTAGTTGTGGTTTTGCTGTGACCTTGGCCTGTCAGTGATGATTGGACCAACGCGCTGGGGAAAAATGAGCTCAATGCAATCACACAGTCCCATTTATTAAAGGTACCTTTAACATTAATATCTTTATTGTATTGGTGATTCGTTTATTTTTGAATTAATTTAACTAGTTCATTTTCTAGCATTTTTCACTGGGTGTTCTCTCATAATAAAAAAAAAAAACATATATATGTGTACACGTATATATATATATATATATATATATATATATATATATATATATATATATATATATATATATATAATATATATATATATATATATATATATATATATATACTGTATATATGTCAGTATTCAGTAATCTCCCTGTAAGGCCTCCTTGAACAAGATCCCTAGCCCCTACCTGCTCCCTAATGACTTGCATCTACAATTCACTTTTCCCTTTTCAATCATCTGCTCAAATAATTACTACTAAGTACATCCATAAGCAAACAAGGTCACGTCTAATCTCTTATCTGTGTCAGTACCATAGGCCAGCGGAGGGCCTGGGGGGCTGCGCTGTGTGCAGACCTTAACATGTGTTGGAGAGAACACACAGTGCTACGGGCCATGGCCATGTGATGGTACTGGATCCATGCAGTGGGGGCATCGCATGGCAACGGGTTCTTAGCATTCAGCTGACATCACTTGGAATCCACATGGAGTCATGTGACCCCAGTGCAGCCCATGGCGTTCCGCTAACCTTGAGCTGGAATGGATTTGTTTGTATTTTTTTTTTAAAGCCAGTAAGCTAGGAGAATGACTGAGGAGAACGACTTTGTTCTGAGGATTTTATTGCATGTAGAAACATAAATAGCCTGTGATGGTACAGGTATCAGTTGTGTGGACGAAGACGTGGACTACGTTGGAACTGTGTTCATGTGTTCAAGGAGAGACCAAAAAGAAAATGTCCAATCCATGGGTTGGGTGGGGGGAGGGGTAATCTATGAAGTAAAACAGCCACTAGAGCTTGACATCAAACATGGCGGAACACACAACATTACTTAATAACACATCGCTGCCATGGAATTACTTTCACACAGCCTGTCATTCCCCTCTCTCTCTCTCTCTCTCTCTCTCTCTCTCTCTCTCTCTCTCTCCCTCCCTCATGTGCGCCTCTTAAACGGTGCGATAGCCCAAACTATAAAAGTCCTGCCTCCTCCCTGGCCACTCTGAATCCATCAGCTGCACATCTCTGTCGGTGGCAGAGAGAGAGACGGTTAGCTGGGGCCCACGTGGAGCACAGACTTGTCCCTGCTCACCCAAGGCATCAGCAGACACTTCCATGTTCAGCCATGGAAATGCTGGGAGGGGGGGGGGGGGGGGGGGGGGGGGGGGGGGGGGTTCGCGGGGAGGGGGAAACCTGCACAAAATTAAATTCTCCACTTGGCTGACTGATGGGTGGTGCATGGTGGGTGGAGGGGGAGAGGGGCTGGTCTGCTGGTCCCCTGGTCCTCAGCGCCCCCCTCCACTTCCTTCATTATTCCTGGGCTGATAAGTGACGGAAGGGGATGTCTTGTCTGTTTAATGCCAGCTCACTTGCTCCACCATGGGCGGAGGAGGCGCTTGTCACTCGATGCTGCAACACCGTCACTGTGTTGCTGTCCATCACTTCATCTATTTGGGCTCAGGATAGTGATGGTGGTGAAGGTGTTCTCCATCACTTCATCTCTCTGGGCTCAGGATAGTGATGGTGGTGAAGGTGTTCTCCACCTCTCAGCCAACAGTACCCGCTTCATCCACCATTGCTGTATCTTAGCACCCTGCTCCTTAAAGACCTGACCTGTTCTGAATTCACTGGAATGTATATTCAACCTATATAGAGTCAACCTATTCAAATATGCAATAGTGATTAATCACAAGATTGGCCATGTTACATCATGATCAATCGCAATTTAACACACATTCTTTTTATTTGTTCAAAATATGGGACTAAAAAATTGCATTTTTGGTATTTAATACTCAATGTCAACATGAGCGTGGACAAAATATGCTTGCTTTATGCAAATGTATCTATATTTTTTATTTGAAATCAAGTAAGAACAAAAACACAAAGTAGTGTGTCCAACGTGTATTCCAGTATTAACTCTAAACAACGGACTGAAACAATCACCCACACAGCTCACACCACCATGCTCACATCACTCATGGCAATTCAAGCCATGATTAGAAAGGCCATTTCAATTACCACATCCTTTTTCTTTGTTTTCAAAAAGCTCACAAATGTCATTCAGCTTGTCAACTCCAGCCCATGTAACTCTTAATCAATGTTAGTATACACCTTTCATTCATTATTGATTTTTACAGTTTTACACACAGAGACCCAAGTTGATCGATACATCATTGGGACAAATAAATTGAGTCAAAACAGACTATTTTCAAATATGAACAACATAAATAATCTGTTTGCAAAGGGAGTGAATGCAGTCTCAAGTCTTCCCTCACAAGATCAGCCTGGAGGTCAAGCAACAGTGGACAGCACTGTTATGAAGTTATGAGGTTTCAAGACTCATTTTGCTTCATATTGTACTATGTCGACATGTAAGTACTTTGGCTGTAATGTGTGAATGTGTGAACAATGACAAGTATAGGACTATACTAATGTGCAGAAACCTAAAAAATATTAATTCAAATATAACCTACAGATAGGAATATCTATCCATCTATCTATCTATCTATCTATCTATCTATCTATCTATCTATCTATCTATCTATCTATCTATCTATCTATCTATCTATCTATCTATCTATCTATAAATATGTACTGTATGATAAAATAACAATGTAAAATGGCCATTCCAGAGCCTTCCCTGAACCACCTAGTTTGGTGGTGTTTTCTGAAGCAGCCTACAGAGCGCACTGCTCTGCTCAGCCGTTATTCCTGAGCGTTGAGTTAAAGGTTTCTGCATGAGGGCGCGGCGTGATTGAACGTTGCGATATGGAAACACCAGCCAGGCATCCATTGTCAAAGACATGGCTTGCACTTGACCCCGCAAGCACTCAGCCTTTCGTCTTCCCCCTTCCTCCCTCCCTCCCTGCCTCCCTCCCCCTCCCCTTCCTTTTCTAGAGGTGCCTAGAAAATGGCTTTTTTACTCCCTCCCCGCACCACCCTAGATTGGTTTGTGTATGTGTATTCGCTGAATGGAAATGAATATCTTTCCCTAATGCACTGACGTGCTATACTTATCATAATTCATTGCCCTAATGCAGCCTTTTAAGTGCACATGGTTGCTTTTTTTCTGTGCTCATAAAGACCAATCAATGAAAAATGCCGTTGTCTTATTGACACGCAGTGGCTTTGCATACAACATCACAGCAGCTAAAGGCTCCTGCTTTAAGGAGGGAAAAAGACCCATTCCCAGAGAATGGTAATGTCTACAACAAAGAGAACAAGAAAAGAGAAATGGCTGTTTGGGAGTCATTAAACTACTCACTCCATGTGTAAACCACAAAGCCAGTAGCTTGCTGGGACAAAATGCTTTCCAATGTGACAATTGATTGGTCTTTGAGGTATTTGTTGGTTGATTTCATAATTGGTATAATTTTTCACCAAGTACATGAGTGTCATGGTGTGATGGGCTTTGGAATACAGGTCCTGATGCACTGCCCTTAGTTCAACCTTTAGATCAATAATGCATTAAAACCAAGTGCTTATTGAAATATAGAAGGGGAACAAAGGCAGGGAAAGACAAATGCACCCAAGCTAAGTCTTTGATTATGCGACACTGTGCCAGACCCCTGCTATACGGAGTGTATTGTGTTGCTGTTGTGCCTATTTTCATAAAAAGCTCAAGTTTATAAAATGCTAAGTGTGACGCATTGAAAAATGACATACACTCGGTGTTAATTATAATAAGAAAAATTAGGTATGAAATCATAAATGATTGAACAGTTGAAGTAAGTAAGGGTAGGCCCAATAGTCTGAGATTCACTGGTCATTGTTTGCCATACCTGATGAGCAGCATACTATCTGTTAATCAGTGCCCCCCCACCACCACCACCACCTCCTCCACCCCTGCTATCTCTTACCGTGGGATCGTCCTGTTTTGACAGTGTTTGCGAGAGGAACCCTCAGTGAGGTGTCAGGTGAACACTGTATGTGACAGATTTGAAAAGAGCGGAGGGGGGGGGGGGGGGGGGGGGGGGGGAGGGGAGGAATCAAGAGAAGACAAACAGGCAGCTAAATGCCCGGAAAAGTCTCCGCCGCCCAGACGGAAGGCGATAATGGCTGTTGACGTGGACATGACAGGCTAGCAACAGTACAACCTCAGGACATGCGGTCCCACCGCACCAGAGGGCCCGGGAGAGTGGACACGGCTCCCACTGACTCAGTGCTGCGTGGGGCTTCATGGAGCTTATAGCCTCATATACATGGAATTATGGACCGCACGCATGTCTACATACACACACATGCAGATGGTCACACGCACAAACATAGATGCTGATGCACACACACACACACACACACACACACACAGACACACACACACACAGACACACACACACACACACACACACACACACACACACACACACACACACACACACACACATGTGGACGCACACACTCACATGCCTAGATATACTTCAACCACCCCCCCTGCCTTTCTACTGTAAGATCTTTGATGTTTTCCCTGTTTCCTCCGAGACAGCTTTGGTGTTTTGATCAGGGTTTGATTTCCTGCGACGTACTTGATGGGGATTATGAAAGAGATACAAGCCCTAGTAGAGAAGGTGGGTTTCTCACTTGTCTATTCTACCTTTTGATGAACAGAAAAATGACAGACCAGTGTTTTCCCATTTACTTATTGACTTGAAATATGTTACCTTCCTAAAAGATATTGCTGCTATCATGGGGATTCCATGTTCTATGGCTCTTTATAATTGGAAGCCATGGTTCTGTTTTTTGTATTAATCTTGTAAAGTTGTATTATTGTATTGACTTTAAAACTTTGTATTAAACTGTCAATGTGCAAAGATGAAAAACAAGATTCAACATCGGACAAAATATATGGGTAAAAATGTGCAACACAAAAATCTTGTTTTGGTGTTGGCTATGATGGGCCAATGGATATTGAACCAGCGTGTCTGTCTTGTTTTCCCCAAACACTCATCCTGTGTTTGAGTACAATCTACATCAGACTCTCATATGCTAGCGCTGGAGCCTCTGCTGATGCATATCCTGGCTCTATACATGTGCACAGAATTGAATGGTGTATCAAAATTGGGATAAAACATTTGAATTACAGTGCACAACTGTGATGTCTGCCCTCCCGGACTGCCAGATCATGAATATATATTGCATTATGAAGATGTGATGACATTTAGAGCAATCACATTTAACCCTCTTCTCCTGGGCTCCTCTTTTCCTCTCTCTCTCGCTCTCTCTCCCTCTCTATCGCTCTCTCTCTCTCTCGCTCTCTCTCCCTCTCTTTCGCTCTCTCTCTACTAATGCATTTTGCAGCGAGGGATGCATCTTAAAAGATTCAGGGAAAAATGTCAGCTGTGGCAGACTAAGACAATGCTGTGGGTCATTTTCAGAATGGGTTTTTTAGAATTCCAGGGAGCACACACATAAAGGGTGCACTATCCTTCAACCCCCAACCCCCTACTGCCACACACACATATTCTCCCCACCCCCCAAAACACACACACACACACACACACACACACACACACACACACACACGAACACACACACACATACACATACACACACACACACCACCCTGCTTCTGCACGCCCACCAACACCACCACATACCACACTGAAGCATCCATAGACATCACCCACTACCACCCCAATACCACACACACACACACCAATGCATACCTTTTGCTACATTTCATCCAGTCTGCCTTTCCCTCGCTTTTGCCATTGGGAACATGGTGGAGGCAGCGGGTGGAGGTAGAGGGTGGATGAAGCCGGCGTCGCCACGGCGGCTGTAGCACACCAAACCAGCGGGCTTGACCGGCCGGGAAACTTGTCTTCCACCTCATTACCGGATGCAAATGAAAAAAAAGGGGGTACACATGTTTAATATTTAGTGGCAGCAGAAATGTCAGGCTGGCACGAGACGGGCCTAAACAGCAGTGTCAGCGCGAAATGAACCCAGGGCTCTCTCAGCTCTTTGGCCTCCTATTGAGTTACTGTCAGCGCGCAGCGCGGCAGCACGGCCGCGTGGAAACGCTCTCTGATGCCTTTAAGTGCTGCGTGAGACACGGGGAAGGAGTGCGGGGGAGCCAGGGTTCTGATGCTGGTTCTGTGTGCTCCGCCTGAGGCAGCCTGACAAGTGTCCTTGGTGGTGGCTTTGTTCTGGTTCTGTGTTTATGTTCCTTCATGAACAATATAACTATGTTTGTTTTTGTGAAGTTTGTATCTTTTTAAATGGAGCGGTAATGGATTCAGGTCTGATTGGCTCAGACATGGTAAACACCGCACTCGACCAATGAGATGACAGCAGCCTACAGTCACAGTTTGAAAGCTAGGGGTTTCTAGCATTATTTACACTGGCCTCCACTCGCCCCCTGAAAAGAGAGAGGGCTTTGCTTTCATCTGTATGACCCACACCACAATGTCACTGCACTGGATCTATAGATGTCCATTCTGTCAAAAGACATGTTTTCCTGAATTTCAAGGAAGCAGAATAGATATCTGTGGAAAAAAAACAAAATAAATATAATCTGAATGTATTACGATGAATGCAACCAAAAAAAAACACTTGGATTTTCCTCTCCTATACACAACAATGACTATGATCGGACTCATGGCGAAGGCAAGTTAATGCTCATCCTAATCAGCGTGGCAGATAACCCTGCAGGACCCACAGGGACCTCATTAAAGATACTCTACATGGAAGGGTTTATCTGCACACTGCTGCACCAGCTACTGTCCCTGTGTGGCTTTGTCCATGCAGATAGAGAGAGAGAGAGAGAGAGAGAGAGAGAGAGAGAGAGAGAGAGAGAGAGAGAGAGAGAGAGAGAGAGAGAGAGAGGAGAGAGAGAGAGAGAGAGAGAGAGAGAGAGAGAGAAGAGAGAGAGCAAGATATGTAGAGCGATAGATGGAGAGAGATAGACAGAGAGAGAAAGAGAGAGATAGAAAGAAAGAGAAAGAGAGAGAGAGAGAGCAAGATATGTAGAGCGATAGATGGAGAGAGAGACAGAGAGAGAAAGAGAGAGATAGAAAGAGAAAGAGAGAGAGAGAGAGAATGAGATAGAGAGC
>JAXIVH010000015.1:1915339-1925339 GCA_036785325.1 Urophycis tenuis | reverse complement strand
ACCGTGATGGCAGCGATACGGCTGAGATGTGACATCACAGCACGGCTGCAGGGCTCTTTCATTAGAACCAGAGATGTCTGCAGAGCCGCTGTGCTGACATGCAGACAGATATGCATGTCAGGGACATGAGAGGAGGAAACAATTGGAGGGCACTTCTCCTGCTGTCCTATTCCTGGTGAAGTAGAAGGCATGCAGTCTTGAAATATATACAGAAACAAAATAATTAGACATGTGGATGTATAATCCAGACAACTGCATGGCTCATTTGTCACAAATGGCAAAAAAAAAGACTAAAAATGAAATATAAACAAAGGAATTATCTGTGTGCATTACAGGCTGGGGTACAATTAGATTCCCATATTTTAAGCCATTGTGCACATTCATAAAGGAGCTCAATGCAGATGTTTTACATCCATAATTACCAAACATCTAAATGTTTATGAGAATTGAAAACGTGAACATATCAAAGTGAATGAAATAACCGTGACGACAATGTTGTGACAATTTCTGCAAAGACAAACGGACCTCCACTGCTCCGTTCTGCAGATGGATCAGAACCTCTCATGGAGAGCCGTGAGCATGACGTTATGTTCAGAAGATGTGACGTAACATGACATGCCAGCCATGTCAGCCATACACATGCTGGAGTGTCTTCTCAATGGGAGGCTCCTTCAGCAGGACATGAGCCTGGACTATTGGATGCTCTGGAGTAAAGTAAGACGGGACAGATAATCAATCACAATGGATATATCAATAGTAAGCTTTGATGTTGCTCGCTGAAGTATTAGCACTGCACAACCTAGCCGCTAGCTTGTATCAAAACCCAGATTAGTGCCTTTTTTCTTTTTGTGTATTCATCAAAATAACCAGTAAACAACGACATAAAAGCACCAATAAATGATGCAGAGACTAAAGAGCATTATTTCCATCTCTCACGGCTTCTGTCGTATTGGTTGTATGTGTGAGGGTGTCAGAGGAGGGCCATATAACAGGGGGCTGCGTTGTGTTGACATCTCACACAGCCCTCCCCACCCCCCTACACACACATGCACACACACACACACACGCACACGCACACACGCACACGCACATGCACACACACACACACACGCACACGCACACACGCACACGCACATGCACACGCACACGCATGTACACGCACACACGCACACGCACGCGCACGCGCACGCACACGCACACACACACACACACACACACACACAAACACACACACACACGCCAGGTTGGAACGTGCCAATCACAGGCCGTGTGATTGCAGGAGGCTCCGCCCCTCTCTCTCATTGACACCTCCTATCGACTTCCCTTCAAGCCCATCGGTGAGCCCGGAGCATTCTATCAGGGTGACCCGCGCCGCCGCCCCGTCGCCACGGCGACAGCTTGATCTGTGCTCGACAGCGCTACATTCTCGGCGGTAGCAGCCATGACTTTTCCATTCACTTTAGCGTGTATTTCAACTCATTTGACTGGTTTCATTTGATTCACATGAACAGTTTACAGCGCCGCGTCACGGCGAGAGGTGACCGTCCACATGCTTGGACTTCATAAACAAAGAGGAATGGGCTTCACGCTCGGGGTTTGTGGGGGCTTTTTCAGGGTGTTTTTTTTTTACCCTAACGCCCGGCATGCAAACATATGACCTAATAACATGCTAGACTGGTGTTATTTATGTCATATAATCATCTCAGGTCCCTAAGGATGCAGTCTACACACAAACCATGACCAAAATACATATTTAGATTTATTTGTCTGCGACTGTCCAATAAAACATATCCTTTGAATTTCCATCTCCGGGCTTCGGTCCCTGTGGGAGTTACCGGCTGAGAAATGTAGTGCTTACAGGCTTCAGGGAGCAGCAATGTGAGGAATGTTCAGGGTGGAGGAGAAGAAGAGCAGTTCGCCTCCCTAAATGTTGTACGATGAAGAGACAAAGAAGTCGCTTTTTCCCTCCTGTTTTCTGCGTTGTTTTACATTTCAACAGCCTCCACGGGCTCAGGGCCTGTGTGGAGGGATGGAGGTGCAATCATCATCCTCATCTCACCAGAGGAGATCTGAGTCTCTTCTCCGCTAACTCAATCTCTCTATCTCAGATATCTTCCGGTTTTTTTTGGCTCTCTGTCCGTCGCATTCGTTTCTATTTTCTTCGTCTTCGTTTCGTCTTCCGTTGCGGCTCCGCCCGTTTACAAGGGACGCAGGCCCTTTGCAAAACAATGTGTTTTATATCACAGAGAAACATTTGGAAATACCCAAATGAGCCCTTTTCTGAATGCCATTTTCTATTACTGGGGAATAAAATGGTGGACTACATAATGAAACAAGTCTAGATTGTATGGATGGAATGGGTATTTTTAATGATGTGCTTATGAACACAAAGCTGGGATGAAAGTTGGGTGCACTACACTGCTGATTCCATCACTATGCCACCCACACATGCTTTAGGGTGTTTGTGGTGGGACAGACATCCCCCTTAGTGACCAGAGTCATAAATGAATTGCCATAAAAAGGATTACTCGCAATCTCAATGGCTTTTTACGTAATTGTGTGGTGGTGAAAGTGGGTCAGGGTGCCCTCCATAAAATTACAATAAATTGTGCATTCTCTCAATGACTTGTTGGCCAAAAAATAACCAGCCATTATATAAAAAAGAGGCAATGTGTATGAGAAAAGTATTGAAAAGCATTAAAATTTTAATGTTAATAATGCAGCTATATATCAAAGGAGCTTAAGTGTTTGAGTGTTCTTCACAGGAAGTCACATGAAAGTTATTAAAACCATCTGCATTTGATGATGTTTGGTTAGAAGTGACCAGCCAAACACAACACATACTACATCCATGCTCCTAAACCACTTAAGTGTGTAATGAAATTCCAAACTAGTCTGCTTTTTGTCTCTTTAGCAACACAATGTCGCTTGTCACACAAAACCCTAAAGCCTTTCGGTAAAACACAGAGTACACAACGGTTTAGATATTAGATGTTTCATTCTTTTTTTTAAATGTCAAATGTTTTGTTTAGCCGCTAGACTGCTCAACAGCGGTGTAATTAAATTCAGTTTGTTGCTAAGGACATGGCAACAGTGATGCTTGACATATCACACAGCAACTTCAAGAGTGAATTCAGATATAAATTAATTTGAACTTGATTTAAAAATGACAGAAACTATTTGACTCTTTCTTTGCAAGCTGCCATCGCAATGGGGCATCGGCCATATCGGTTTCCCCGACTATCTGTAATTAGCAATGATCAGGAGGAATTATAAGCAGTGGTTAACAACATTGCACTCCTCAATGACCCTGATAGATGGTCAATTATAGTGATCAGGTTGTAGCGTTTATTGGATTTAGAGTGGCAGTGATGGGGCCTTTTGGCCTAGCCGGGGTAATTATCAGATTTCTGCATGATTTAAGGAGGCATTGTGCAAGAGGAGGGACTTCCCTTATGTTTAATAATGTTCTTATCTATGCATGTATGCAAGAGTTAACAATGGATGACAGAGGTGGAATACTGAGGCACATAAGAGTGGAACTCATTAGTAGCCTTGCTTTGTCACATGTGCTGTACTGTATTGTACTGTATGTACTACATGTACTGTAAGCTTCTACATTGTTTTCTAAGCTTTTAATGATCGGTAGTATGTATGCAGCTCACAACTGTCACATATTTGAGTGATTTTATGTCACCATTTTCATATGCAATGTACTTTAAATACAATATGCCTACCTTTATAACACAATATAACTATCTGTAGTACAGTAAACATCATTGTGTCAAAATATATTTTTATAAAACTGTGACCATCGTCTCAAATGGCTTGCAGCATTTCTCTGTACCCTCAGCTTTGATGTTTTTTGTTGAGGGTACAGAAGACAAAAAAGAGAGGACATGAAATCCAGAGAATAGCACAGCTCTCGGTCAACACGCCCTCAGCTCCTCTGCAGGGAGGAATACATACAGGCCAGTATAGTTAGTGTGTATCTCAGCTCCTCTGCAGTGAGGAATACATACAGGCCAGTATAGTTAGTGTGTATCTCAGCTCCTCTGCAGGGAGGAATACATACAGGCCAGTATAGTTAGTGTGTATCTCAGCTCCTCTGCAGTGAGGAATACATACAGGCCAGTATAGTTAGTGTGTATCTCAGCTCCTCTGCAGTGAGGAATACATACAGGCCAGTATAGTTAGTGTGTATCTCAGCTCCTCTGCAGTGAGGAATACATACAGGCCAGTATAGTTAGTGTGTATCTCAGCTCCTCTGCAGTGAGGAATACATACAGGCCAGTATAGTTAGTGTGTATCTCAGCTCCTCTGCAGTGAGGAATACATACAGGCCAGTATAGTTAGTGTGTATCTCAGCTCCTCTGCAGTGAGGAATACATACAGGCCAGTAGAGTTAGTGTGTTTCTGATACCGTACACTCATCAGTGGTGTTGATACTTCCCCCCTGCTCTCTGCAGCCCGTGGGCCAACGGCCCGGCGGAGGGCGGGGCCTATCTCCGGCTCGCCGCTGCAGACAGCTGGCTGCATCGGCGCACCTCGACGTGATCAGCTGAAAGAGCTGCAGCAAACACAGGAATACATCAGTGCCTTGTTTATTTACTGGGCTGTTGTTGTTTATATTCTTCTCTCCACATGCCAGAAAAGGTCAGAGACAGAGGATTCTGCTGCACGGCTGCGTTAGAACTCAATAAGAGCTCTGCAATGAAAACACCATCATCCATATTTTAAGCAGCTGGCACCTAACAGAGGGAGCCCTTCCACCAGGGTGCCAATTATTCCACTTCTCAGGGTTTGGCCGTTAAAAAAACAAACAAACGGCAGCAGTTCAGGTGCACTCCACACCTAACCTCATGAGTCTTCCCATACAACAGCCAGTAGCGCTCAGAATTAGCAACTGAATACGTTTGATAATATAGACGTTATGAATATTCAAATATTTGTATGTTATTATAGTCTTAGGGAGGGGATAGCAACAGAGGGTTCCAGGGGTGGCTGAATGCATATCTTCAGATCTTCTGGTGTTTTGTTTGCCTTGCCTGGGTATGTCTGCTTCTTTTGTCCTCCATGGACTTATTAAAGTCAGCGCACCACATCCCCGCTCTGTAATCCTGATGTATTATTAATCATGTCTTCCAGTACAGCTCCCCAAAAACTTTTTGATTCTGAGATTTGAGGAAGTGCAGTGAATTGGATACAGAGCCAGCGTGGGGAATGACAGCACGCTTTATTTTGCTCTCCTATTGTGCAGGCAGGACACAATAGCAGCATTGCAGGCTATTTGGAATGGGTTTGACACACACGGTATATGTTTCTTCGATATGCAGTTAAGTATAGTACTAGGAATGGTGCTTTAAAACGTATACATACTTCCAAGTTACAGAAGCATCAGCAAAATAAGTATTGTTTGACTATATTGCTTACTTCTTATTTCAGGACTTTTAACTTAAATTAACTCATGAACCAAAATATCATTGCAATAAAGGCTTTGCTCCTCAGTGATTTGGGGACCAAAGTTATCCAATTTTGAAAGTCAAAGTTCTGACGTTCATTTGTATTATCACTTACAGTATCATTTGTTTGCAATTAATCTTGTGCTGCTTCTATCATTGTTGAATCAACCTTCATTCATATTGAAGGTAATTGGAAACAAAGGAGGGGAGGGGTTGCACTATTACATATACTATTTATTCAAAACTCAATGGATCTGCAGTCAACTCAATGCGTTGCTGGGTTAATATTAACTCTATTCAGTAAATTGACACACAAGTACAAAACCCAGTTATATTTGCCACACAGTGAGCTGTATTATGCATGAGCAGATACATGAGCTTACATAATTCCCTGATCTTTTATTTACATAAGAGTGGTTATTTAACTTTATACTGATAATGGAGGTTCAGAGATATAGATTCACAGCTGAAATCCATGTCCTTCTTTGATGTCCCCCATGAACCAATTTTTGGCGAGTGAGACTCCACGGTGCACTGTATAATTTAAAATGCATAATCAGTCATTATGTATCTCTCTCTCCAACAGGTTTACGAATCGCCTCGTATTAGTGCCCCGCATACTCCACCAGTCTATACCATGTGGCATTTTGTCTCACATTTTAGCCTCGGTCGGGTAAGACGATAATCCAAGCAGCCCGGTCCACTGACAGACTGCAACATGATTCCCTTGGACAGTGACTGACTGCGCATCCAATTTGTTTCAACTCCGGAGCAGCGGCTTATTATCTGAAATGCATGAGATGTCTGCTCCATGAGAGGCGCGATCAGCTGGGGCATGCGCCGGGGCTGCTGGGAAAGTAATCAATAAGGGATTGTCTCTTGTAGTTTAGGCCGACACGTTATGACAGAGCCGAAAATTAAACAGGCAGATATTAATAATAATGGAAATCAGAGAGGCTCGTGGGGGTGAGATCAAGGAAGGTGGGGGTGGGGTGGTGGATATGGGGGGAGTGTGTCTAAATAGAGGGGAGGGGGAGGGGGAGGGAGGTGGTTGCATGCTTGATGCTGTTCTGTCAATGGTTTATTATTATGTGTTAGAAAAGATGAATGCTGCAGTTATGGTAAAGTGGACACGTCTGTAATGTCTGTACATGTAAAATACACTCCACATCTATGCTTTCTTCATTCTTTTATCCTTCTCAATGGTCTCGCAAAACTGGTTAGTATAATTCTCTGTGTGGGCAGGTTATGATAATGTGCAGCGTGCATGTGCTGCTTCAGTACATGTTCAGACTTTTAAACGCATTTCAACTCATTACTGGCCTATAAAAGTCTTATGTTGATTCACATTATGCAGAGACATACAAATGTCATAAAAATGTAATTGTTGGTAGGATCTGACATGGTTTAAAACATGGTTAATTGTTTTCATTCATTGTAAAGTCAGTCAATTATTCATTTAAACCTATAAAGCTTCATTTGCAGGCACTCAACGTAGTTATCTGATTGAGAATCCACCACTGTTGGAAATGGCAAAAACATAATACAGACTATAGCATTAACTATATGGAATATGGAATATAGCATGCGGCATGAAGATCTGTTCATGTTTAGTACAAAAGGCTAGGCATTATCAAGAGCCAAACATGCAGCTAAAATGTACACACTAAGAGTATTAATGAAAGAATTCCCAGTACATGGACTGTTAACTCAGGGGCGAGAGACAAGAGGCAGATCGAAGAAAGATTGAGAACGAAAGAGAGAGAGAAAGAGGGAGAAAAAGAAAGGAAGGGAGGGGGAAAACAGAGGAAGAGACATTCCTCTGCCCTGTCAATTAGCCATGGCAATCGATTTTAGCGTGTGCGGGTGTGTGGGTGTCTGCCTGTGTGTGGTGAATGTGGTGGTATTGGTGCAGGTGTGTGTGTGTTTGCATGTCTGTGTAGTGGATGTGGTGGTGGTGCAGGTGTGTGTGTGTGCATGTGTGTGGTGTGTGTGTGTGTGTGTGTGGGGGGGGGGGTTAACAAACTGCATTACAGGCCATTACAGATGCAGTGTCATTGATTATTTATACCCTTATAAAATGCCTGACTCCCCGGTGGACGGGGCTTGCTTGGCTTGCTCTGATAAAATGTTCCCTCTAAATCACCACAGCAGGGCTAACAACACACACACTCACATACACTGTACAGAGTTGAGTGACAAAGTCTGCTGTGTTTAAAAATCACTGCATCGCAATATGCCCCAGACAGCTAACGTTGGCTTTTGATGGCTAACCATGCGACTGTTAAATCTTATTAAACAAATAACTCTCAGCGTCTCCTGGTTTCCTTGATGCCTGTGTGTTTATATGCATCAGAGATTTGATTACTATTAAGGGAAATGTGCGGCTGTAAGATAAATCGAGTTCAGATCCCTTCTGTCCTTAAGAAATGTTAAGGAAGGGCGGGGGGGGGGGGGGGAGGGGGGGGGCGGGTATTTGCAATATTAGTGAACAGATGGCTGGTACTATCGAGTACGTCAGCACTTTGTGTTTGAACTTTGATACCCATGCGTGTCTGTATTATGGAGAGCAGGGCCTTCTTCGACCAGGTACCTCACCAGGGGAATATTTCCTCCGGGATATTAATGGCTGCCCTTGTGGCGCCGGCCACCTCAGCATCATGCGCACCGGGACTTGGCCTGGCGAATGCCACACCCTTCAGAGTGCTGCTTTCTAATGGCAGTACAACGGTACTCCCTGGAGAAGGAATGTCAATGGAAAGCACAGCTAAAAGGTTATTAGACAGGCTTTTTACAAATGTACCAATGATAAAACATGTGACGATGCATTTCCAATAGTATATACTTTTTTTTTTTATAACACCCCAAAAAAACACACATACACACACATACAAGATACTGTATATGCATGCAGACATAGAGGGAATACAACAGCAAACATTACCTGTAGTCAACTGTTCTGCAATATAATGATGGAGAAGGAGAAGAAAATGTTTAGGAGGCGGTGACAAAAGAATACCAAGACTATTCCACAAGGGAGTAGAATAAGTCCTTGTTGGACACACTGAACAGAACACGGAACATATGAGAGAGGACAACATCTTGTGTCATCTATCTTCTTTAAAAATCTGAAGCCGTGACAAAGTGAATGGAGAAATTATGATAAATGATAAGATGTGTTTAGTCAATGTGTATAATTCTCTTTCTACCTTCTAGTCCTGTTTGTGTCCTTAATCGCTGTGCTTGTTAAGACACTAGTTCATTTAAATACAAAGCGTCAAGAGCCAGATTGTGTTTTTATTAAAATAGTCCATAATATATGTAAATATCAATAACGCCATCGAAGAGATGGATTGTCACCATGTCTCTTTGTGAATGTTACATCTTACTTATATTGTAATAGAGAATACAACAAGACAGAATAGCTAATGACCACATACCCCCATCTGGTTTGCCAGTTAATGATATGCTTACACCTAAGCAACTTTGCATAGCTATAAGTTACTTCAAGAGCAATCTCTGGTGATTTACGTTCTGCCAATTAGCTTAGCTGCCAATTACCAGCTCATTTACATGACGTAATGTATCAGCAGTAAGCTTTTCCTGTGACGACTGTTTTTCCTTCTTTAGATTATTCCTTCTTTAGATCTTTCCACCCCACACTTGACTCTGGCCAAAGCGTTTCTCGTTGGGTTTAGAGGCATATTCTACTGCGCTGTATTCCTTTTCATCCATCGTAGGTTTTTTTTGCATAACTTTTACTACGTAAACCCCCCGAAAACCCCTTAGTCGACAACATTTCCGTAATTAGTTCTACATGCTAGTATGCATTCCAATCATAGCATACAGATTACAATCAAATCCCACCAAGCCATAACAAAGGCCTCCACAAAGGACTGTGCCTCTGTACAGCATGCTCCTTCCACAGTGCTGTCTAGCCGGTGGGTGAAAGCAGAGGCTCTGAGATAGCGATGAACTCAAGACGGGATACGTCAACAGGAGCAGCCCCAGGGACCAGGGAACATGACAGGAAGATGAGTGAAAAGTGCCATGAAACACAACACTACATCCCCTCCGAGGAGGAAGACATGATGCGCAATGTCTTATTGCATACACACGCACACACGCATACACACACACACACACACACATGTGCATGTATTACACACATTCATAAATTACACACATGCACAAACACATGTATATACATAACAGGACACACACACACACACACACACACATACACACACAGGCACAGATAGATTAACACATGCACACACACACACTCACACACAAAACGGATACATACATGTTAAGCTGCACAATGTAATCCACTATTCAAAATACAGAACATAGAGAACATAGAGAACATAAAGAACCTACCAAAGAAAGCACACAATTGATTGCCTGTAAGAATCCAGACAGAATCCATGATTGCACTGGATGGTAGAGCTTCTTACACACTTCTACTAAACACTATTAATCAATAGGCGCTGGAATGGTGCCTCATCGCCACAGCAACAGGTCACTTGCTGCTT
>JAXIVH010000015.1:1897839-1912839 GCA_036785325.1 Urophycis tenuis | reverse complement strand
ATAGTCGACCATCACAACATAACACATCTGTAAAAATACAATCTAATAAAACAGGAGACAAAGAGCAATTAAGTATAGCTTCTTTTTGTTTTCAATCTAGCCAATGTTAACCTCAATTAGTATCTAAATTAGCATACATTTGGATATATATGTACGTGATATGCACTTAATTTATCATTTACAATGTACTCATTTGCAGTATGTGCATAATAATTAGATTTAGGTCATATCGTGTAACTGTATAATTAGTATACTAGCAAATCTCATCTGTAAACATCACTTTCTCTTAATTGTCTCTAGCTCGCCATTTGACAGTTATAGAACAGAACATAGCAGAAGTTGCATTTGATCTAGGTGTTAATATGTCCAATAATCTACATATTAGGCACGCATTAAACATATCTTGCCAGTAAAATGGTGCAGTATTGCCACTATTGCTAGTACTCTTTAAAATGAAATGTAACTGGATTTTTTTTATCAGACCTACATGTTACTCTGAAGGTATTGCATGTGAATTAGCGCACGTAACGCTTGTTCCATCAATGAATGTATTACAATTGTAAAGGTTGATTGCGCCACTGTTTTGCAGTCATAGGATATTTGGAAGCCATGAATGCCATTGCACAGTAATCCCCGTTATAATCCATGTGACAGAACAACAACAATTTATCAGACAAAACAAATGTTATTTATACTTTTACCTCAACGTGAGATAATATTGGACCTTTTAAGTTAATCTGTTTAAGCAATTAACATTAATATGACTAATTAAAGACGTTGTTCTACAAATGCTATCGCGATAGCATCATGGCCGATAGACTAGAGCGCGGTGGGCGAGAGTTTAACCTGCGGAGTTAATATGTGATCAATGTACATGACCAGGAAGCATTACTCAGGGAAGTGTTTGTCAGAGGCAATAGTCTGTCCAAAGTGCATTGTTGACTGCAAAAAGACGACATTAAAAAGTAAACAAAATAACGATAAGTAGCCACGCTTCTTCTTTTGCTGTATGATGTATGTAATATGTATACGAGTGATCTTGACGTTGGGGATTTAGTGCAAATGTGCACGCTATGCTATTCGCTTATATCCACAGACCACAATACACATCGAATACAAACATTCTTCATCGGGTCTTAACACCTAAGCCACAATTGTAATTAATAATTTGCTACAAATGCATTCGCTGCTGTTTATCTTACGCGATCCCATGTCTATATCTATTGGTATTTGTATTATGCCTTGCATAGCCTATTTGTATTTGTATGGAATGACGGTCTAGAATAATGCGTGACACCGGGTGATAGTTGGATGTGTCTCGTTTGAAATGCTTGAACAGTTGGCCTATAGAACAGGATTCAAAGTTAAGGCTCCAAAAGCATCATTCATTCTTGCTAATTTGTTTTCCTGTTTCGTCTGAATACTTAAAACTAGTATTTTGCTAAACAAATTGCTGTTTGTTGTATAAATGATCCTTTAATTTGATCAGCTTAATTGCGATAGATTCTGTAAACATCAAGATTAAGTGCAGCAACTTTGTCAGTTGGATGCTTTAAAGTAATCTAATATAACTGGAAAGGAACCTTTGGAAAACCACTTACCCTATTAAAGGCTTGCATACCCATTAGGCTAAAATTCCCCTGGACAGGAATAGATAGCAATTGATTGGTATTTCCTTGCAAATATGTGATCACTTGTACTAATTTGTATTTGGTGAAGTCATGGAGTGGTCTCCAAATGTTTTTTTGTCATTGGTCTCACTTATCATCCGGCCAAGCATTAGAAAGCCCCTTTTTCTTCTGGACCGTAATCAGACATAAGTCATTACTGTGGAGTTCTAATAGTCTTGGTGAGGGGAAAAACCACCAGGATACAGCCTCCCAGAATTCACTTTAAACATTCAACCCACATTACCATTAGACTCACCTCCCCATGACAGTTATATGGCTTCTTATACACAAACAGATTTCTTTCTTCTTCTGTAAAACATGCAAATGAAACCTGCCCCCGTCAGTCCTACACTGCCTGGACACACTCCAACACATTCATTGTGTTCTGATTGTATTAGGCATAGGTATGCTGAAATATGTATACTTTCTTTACAGTAGCACCATATGTCTGACGCACTGGATCCAAGCAGAACCCTGGAACAACTGCCGCAGCCAGTTGGGGCTGTCGGAGTGGTTGCATCACTGCTCAAGGTCCCTGATGGCTACCAAGTAGTGAGTAAATAGGCCTTATCATCAAATACAGCAAAACTCTGCTTTACAGTAATGTAGTCATTTGAGGACCTGATCTTTGTAATAATTGATGTATGTTTACTCATTTTTAATGACATTAAATCATATTGAACACATTTGTACAATCTAACACAGCCATATGGTAGGTAGCATTTTAAGGGCTTACTATTTGTTCAGAAGCAACATAGAATTACTTATTTATTTGGTTTACTTTGATGATTATCAGAGTTCCTCTTCACAAATGTATTTATTCATATTGAGACACTCGTCTGCAAGACTCACCAGAGGCTAAGATTTAATGATCCTTAGCAGATGCCCATCGCTTTCAACTGCCATTTTGCATTTATATTAATTGGAAATGGTATTGGTAGCATAACAAGTTATTAAAGAGTAAAGGATATTCTGGGTCATCTTGAAAGTGGAGGTGTGTAGTTAGAATAGATGAAGAGAATGTTACATCTGTAAACTTTGACCAAACTTTGACAAGAAGGCTTTGAGATCTCTTTTTCTTTCTTGTTCCTGTCTAGCTCAATTGCTATGGCATGCTGCTAACACTGATAGGGTTAGTGGTTTCATTCGTACTGGGGCCACCCATGCTATAAATATATGCTGAGTCTACAAACAGTGAGCTGCATTGGATAAAAGTGTAATGCAATGTATATTTCTTTTTCCTTTCCTGGCTCTTGTCCACTTATGGAGAGGAGGCTCCTAAACCCCCTTCCTCTTCCTCCTGCTCCTCCTTCATTTTTTTCCTTTCATTTCCCATGGTGCTCCGACCTACAAACCCTGTTTATTGTAAGCTGGCAGATGATGGCAGGCTGGCATGGAAATGGAGCCACTGGCAGGGAAGCTAAACACACACCACATGGTAGACTGACAAACAAAGAGATTCCCCACCAGACTTCCTGCCTGCTTCTGTGCTCCAGCTCTGCACAATGCGTGGCAGTTTGATGTGCGTAATGCTGTGCATGTTCTGCAGGGCTTGGAACAAAAGTGTGTTCACAATTGTTCCCTTGTTTTACACATTTGGAAATGTGGTTGGAAACTGGTGTTTGCTGGAGTTTGTCGATTAATCCCGTTTACACTTAAATCAACCGAATGCAATATTAATAATTGACACAATTCTGCATTCAAGATTTTTTTTTTTGTGGCCCAGTTCCTATTGACACTGTGGGTCAAGAGATGTGTATCATTCTCTATTCAAGGAGTTCATTGGTGAAGATGAACATAATATCGAGGGATAAACATTGCTACAACTTGCTACTGAGCCTATATATTGAGTCTGTTGCTTTTAGGTGTGATGAAGCATTGGATGTTTGCTCAACTAAGTTTGTCTATACTAGAACACTGACATATCTAAATCTAGCACTGCCATTAAACACATGTTGTGAGCTAGAGCCCTGTTTACCCGCCTTTGACACCTCTGTGAAACAGGGCCATGGCGTGAAACTAAAACTGCTAGACAAAGGAAGTGGGAGAATACGTCTCAAAGTGTGTTGTAGTAGACCCTATCTAAAGGATGTTAAGCAAAGATGGGTACAATGCATATGACCTTTTTTTTTACTACTGCACCTGATAAGAAAAAATGTAGATGCATAGGGAGTAACAGGCAATTTGATATAGAGCTGCTGAACTTCACTTGTTTTCGTTATGAGACATCATAGTAGTTAAAGATTCATGCAATTTTGTGGATTAATAAAACACATCTTATCCTAATTTTCCACCAAGAACGTTGAATGTGGATGCAATAAACTTCATGAACTACAATATAAGGACAGCTATGAATATGTTCATCAGAAAACCAATATTGCATTAAATCTTATCTTGAATGGAGGGTTGATTGTGTGTAGACTTGAAGTCGGTGATAAGCTGCACTCCTTTAGCATACCATACTTTTAATACAGTGGATGAAGGCAGCTGATTAACTCTGTTGCTGCCTGCTATTGTGTGATCACATCTCTGAACTTAAGCAGGTTGTTTCAACACTAGAGAGCACAGACTGAGATCAAACGCCCCTTCCACTGGGATGCAGAGCTTCACCCAAACACCAACCACCCCTCCCCACATCAAACGTCCTAGACATGGTTTCACAGGGCTGTGTGTGTGTGTGTGTGTGTGTGTGTGTGTGTGTGTGTGTGTGTGTGTGTGTGTGTGTGTGTGTGTGTGTGTGTGTGTGTGTGTGTGTGTGTGTGTGTGTGTGTGTGTGTGTGTGTGTGTGTGTGTGTGTGTGTGCCTGTAATTTAAATCCACCTGGGTATTTGCCTTGAATTCATTACCATGTTTATCAAGTTTAATAGAAGAAGCACTTATTAGAGATCTGAATGTGATTTGTTATGACATTTGGGTTGGTGTTCATTCAAGTGTACTCACCAATACTCTGCTATTGATTCCATTAAAGACCATTTGGGATGATTCATCTGTTTTTGGTCAGATTTTTGACATATTTGCTGTCTTGTTTCTATTCATGTAAGTGTAGTGTTGCTGCAATATGTCAAATATCATTATAAGTTGTTTCCTAAATACTTTTCTAAAAATTCACCTCTCTATCGCACTCCAACCATTTAATATGTTTTGTTTTCTATACATTGGTCTTGGGTTCTTGATTGAGTGCCTAAAGGATCTACAGGTTGCCGTGGTTCAGACTGTCACGTGTGTGCACCTTGAGATCTGCCCGGCTCCGGCCCTACCTGCCTTCTGTGGGCAGTGGGAAAGACCTTGTGATATTACCAGAAGAAGTGTTTACTATGTGCAGACATACTATAAATACTTCCTTGACATGGTCCTCCTTAAACTCTTTGTCCTAGAGCAGTCCTTTGATCTCCTCAATCTAGCGTTGCAGGAACTCCAGGTTAGCTCACCCGTCTGCAGATATGCATATAGTCCTGCCCCTGCTGCCACATCATTGGTCAATGCTTTAACAGCTTTCCTTTTTTTCCAAGTGCATCTTGTTGTCCTTCAGCGTTGTAGTCATCTTGATAGTAAAAAAAAAAAGAAAAAGACTTGTAAACACAGGAGTAAGCCCCCTCCCCACCCCCACAACTTTTATTTTTTGTGTATTTTCTTCCCTGGTTGGTTGTGAGCAGCGTGCCTGGGGGCTGTGGCTGAGCAGTTGGTGGGTGATTCACATTCGGGCGGCGTTGCACCTTGGCTGCCCGAGCCCTGGCAGGATGATGCCTGAGGTGCCTCTTCAGAGGACCGTGCCCTCGTTAGCCCTCAACTTGACTTTAGGTTTCACCGAGCCAGCCCTTTGTTTACTCTGACAGGATGCGCTGGCTACTGACCTGGAAAAAGTGGCCGAGACGGCTTGTCTTGTAGGGGAGAGAGGGAGGCCGATGATGTATTGGTTTCCTTCTGGGACCCCTTTCACTGCACTCCCATTGGGGGAGCCTGCAATCTCTCTCTTTTTCCCGCTCTCTCTGTTTTTGACTCTCTCGCTGCCTTTATCTTTCTCTCTGCCTTTGTGTGTGTGTGTGTGTATGTGTCTCACTCTCTCTTCTCTCTAGCTCTCTCTCTCTCTCTCTCTCTCTCTCTCTCTCTCTCTCTCTCTCTCTCTCTCTCTCTCTCTCTCTCTCTCTCTCTCTCTCTCTCGCCATCTCCTCCTCTCTCTCTCTCTGTTATCTATCAGTCTTCCTCTCTCTCCCCCCTGCATCCCCCACCCACCCTTTCTCCCCTGCTCATCCCATCTAGTCAGTGGTGGTTTTGCATGAGTCTCTCCATGCCATGTACCCCCCCCCTGCAAAACCCAGACACTGTGAGGGTCATTCATCATTATTGTCAAGCAGGGGGGTAGTAATGTGTGTGGGTGGGTGCGGAGATCCATGACTTCTTCATTTGAATGAACCTCATTAGATTGACTCCTCTTTGTAAAAGATCCCCTTAGAAAATAAGTCTGGCAGTTATTTAGGTGATTGGCCCGTGATGGCCGATGGAACATGACGTTCCAGCCAGGCGTATTTGCTAAAACGATGGAGGAGTCTCTTTGTGGTACCGAGTGCAGGATATGTTTTCGCTTTATCATTCTTGAGGAATGATGAGCTTCATACTCGCAGCGATGCAGTAGGAGACCTTCGGTTTTGCTCGCAAATTGCATTCACCATTCACCTATCAATATGATGTTGTCCCTCTACAACACCACCTCCACTGCCCCGTGGACACAGGCTGCTCAATTCCATCAGGTCAGCTGTCTTAAAGTGTATTTAAGGCATTGCTTTTATCTGAACCTGATTCATAAAAGACAAACATGTATGTGTTTTATTCATGGGCACATTATTGTCAGTGGTAATGGGTTTGTATTGTTCATGGCCACATTATTGTCGGTTGTATTTGCTTGTGACGTCGAAGTCAACACAAACAAACAACAGACCCAAACAGCAGAGGCTCAGAGGATACAATAGATTTTTAGATTTCCTTCATATTCATGCCAAATATAATCCCTGCCTTCCCACAGAAGCAAAAAAAGAAACCCCAAGTTTGGGATTTTTTCCTTATTAGAGCAGATCTTTGTCAGGGCATCTTTAATCAGCCTGGCCCCTGGGGGACAGTATTTTTAGCCACCTTTTTTGTGGGGGCTAAGACTCCTTTACCCACACAGAGCACTAATGAGATGGAGCTCTGGTGCTGGCAAGCCTTAATTAAGTCTAGCGTACGGGAGGAGAAGGCACAAGAAAGTACAAAAAAAAAAAAGCAACATGCTCATGCCGCACATACATTAACTTTATCCCACCTTATGCATGTTGTTTTCTCCTTGTGTTGCTTTCTGTTTTTTCCTCCTCTGCTTTTTTGCACATAGGTTGCACAAACAACAGATGGCTGCGACGCTGACCTGTGGAAGGACGGTTTATTCAAATCCAAGGTCACCCGGTATCTCTGTTTCTCCAGGAAAAACGTATGTGCAGACAGAAACTTCTCTCCCTCCATTCTCCCAGCAACACCCTGTCTTCAACACCTGTATGGCTTTGTTTTGGGTTGGTGTTGCGTGTGCCAGGGGTAAAGTCATGTCCAGGCTCTGGAATGTGGCTACGCAGCATTCCACTTGTTTGTGTGTGTTGTATCCTCCTGAGAATAGTATTGATGGGTATTCATGAAATAATTCATACGCTTTTCCTATGCAATGAATGCACAGCCTATGTACAGGGTTTTGATTCTAACCTGGGATCCTTCAAATATGTTGCAAGTGTCTAAAACTATTAGATTTTTATTTTTTATTTATATGCAGCAATGCATTTAGCCACATTCTTGGTAATTCCCCATATATGCTTATATAGAATTATTTCAGTAATAATAATTAAGTAATCAGTATATTCCCTACTTCACCCATTACAATTGATACAAGTACAAGTGGTATTAACAGTGGTTGTACATAATGTTTCCTTCTGAAGGTCTTTCATAGATATCCATTATAATACCTTATTCAGCCCGTTGTCTCTCTCTCTGTTTAGAATATAACTCAACCAATAGCATCCCTCCATTACCTGTGTGTTTTTTTTTTAATGTGTGTCAGCATTGTTCTCAATGTTCTGACACAGATGTAACATGACATAGCCATCAACAAAGGCTATTTTGTCTGCCAATCAGTGATGCCTCAATTCTAATTGTGTATGACAAAAACAGATTCAGCAGAATTAGCTCCTGGATGTATGGGCAGCAAGTAAATAAGTTGTGATTCCTCATGCTCTAGGTTGGGGGAGAAGCTGTCCTTTGTCATATCGTGATGGAAAAATATTCACAAGTAAAATATGGAAAAATTAAGAATTCCAGAGCAACAGTATGCATGGAACATGCTATGCATGTTCCATGCATAGCAATGATATGTACCCATATTCCTTTTTAAGTTGATATAAAACCTCTAGATACAATTTAAAGGAATTGAAGGGTCCAGTTAGGGCTAGAAGTTGGCCTTTCAGTTTTTAAAGACATCATCTATTAAAAATGGACTTTCATCACCTTGTTTAAACAAGGTTGTAAAAAAGTATATTACTGCAATTTAGTATTGAGAGAAAAAAATGTTCTAAATTATATGAACTGCTTTCATGTTTTCTTTTCACATAGTTTATTGTCATACATCACACTGTTTATAACTCATATATTTCATATGGACATTTATGGATATCATTTTTAATAATACCTCTCTCTCTTCCTGCCTCCCTCTGAGCAAAGCACGACAGTGTTGTTGAGGACATGAAGTTGGTTGACCTGAGAGATGCCGTGCCAGCGGGCTTCACTCCCATACTGGACACCTTGGACACCAGTAAGTAAACAGCAAGCAGTCAACGCTAAAACACAAGCATAGCCCCATTTTTGCAGTTTGTTTTGTAGATGTTTTTTTTCTCCTCTCTGTTGTGTTTTGACTCTTGAATAAGCTTATGGCTGCAGTCCTCCAGGGCAGCTTTGCTTGAGATAGTGAATGTTTTATTGGTGCAGGTTAGCTTAATTTATGGTAGTCTGTGGGAATAAAATAAACATTTTGCCCCGGAGGTACAAGAGGGAAGAGAATCATGAGTCATTGTTTATCTCAGCTGGAGCTGTGCTTTTCTTTATGAGGGGCTTATTTATTTATGTATTTATTTGAGGAGAGGACGAGTGGATGGGGGTTATCTAATATTAATGAAATGCATTCCCCAATGCTTTAGTGCTTTTTGAGTGCTATGTATTCACACTCCTCCTCCTACTCGTCCTCATCCATGCCTTGGAAACGTAATAATATTTTGGTGTTGGGAGTAAGGACAGCTTATTTATTATTTTTATTATCACGCATTTGCACTACACTTCCTGGTGCTGCAAAGGAAATAAATGAGCACTGCACGAAGGCAATATATGGCATGGCGATGTTTTGTGTTTTTGTTCCAGAACGAACAAAAGAGATTGTTTTGTTTGGCCATGGTGTAATTTAATGTTTTATTACTTTGTGTGAATCCATGTTTAATGTATCCCTCTGACATTATGTATGAGATTCTATCTGGAATATCCAGCTTTAAAGTCCCCGTTGTGCAATATAGCTGATGGAGGGTTCACTTGCTTCTGTCATTTTTACCTACTAAAATGATTAAGGGTATAATAATGCATGTGGATTCTGTGGCTATTTTCTTTTAATCCAAGCAAGTCATCCAGCAAATATATTGTAACATATTAGATAGCATACGGGATAGTGTAGTGGCGAGGGTTTTTGACTCCCAGTCCATTGGGTCTGAGTTCAATCCCTCAGCCTTACTGTCTTCAGCCCCCTGGACCCAGATGCCCCAGCCCCACCTGCTCCTTAACAAACTACATGGACGTGGGAAATACAAATTGAAGGTAGAATTCGGAAGGCAGAATTAGAGATTCAAGGCAGGGATATTGAAATCGCCGTACGTTTTAAATCCCGGAAGAGACTCTCAGAGGCAATTTTGCCTGTTGAAAAACACCTCCTTGTTTGTCATCATGCAAAATGTTCTCTGATGGTTGCATGCGTGCCCGCTGTGCCCCTGCATCCTCAGAGGAGCCTGCGCTGAGGAAGAGGAGACTCTGTGTGAAGCTAAGCCCACGTGCATCGTCCCAGACTGCTCTCTATGACATCCAGATCATCGGCAAGTCCAAGCTCCCTCATACCAACTACACATGCATTGGGTGAGTTGTGCGTCCTTGATGTCATGATGTGTTTTCCATCATCAAACAATGTTTAAATATCGTTGCTTCCTGCATTGTCTTGGATCAATTTATCATTGAATGCTCCTGTCTACAACTCAACTTAACAAGGTATTTACACATTTACAAAGACAGGGTTGTGGATTCTATTCCTACTGGTCCCACCCATGCTGAGAATGGACGCACTTGCAGTATTGTTAGATGCTGGAGTTAAATGTCCATCAAATGGCATGATAAATTGTATGATTCTTAACCATGTGACATGGATGGCATTAACAGTCAGGTATGCATTCTCCACAGTGAGTTGAATAATATGGGCATATGGTACAGAGCCGGAGATCTTCTTCCGACGCAGCAGATGACACAGACAGCCTGGACTTCCATCGCCAATAAAACCCCAACCAGCACAGCAAGGTAAAAATGAAACGCGACAGATTACCCTCTTCTCATCTTTTTCATTCCATGTTCCTTCTGTTGTTGTGCGGATTCTTTCAGTCTCATATTTCCCCCTTCCAATATAATGTGTCAGTTTAATGGCACCCCGAGCAGCACAGACACAGGTATTGCTCTGGACCTCTTTGGGGGGAGATATGTTGTAAAAGGTTGCGCCTGGACCAGACACTTGTGGCAAGGGGGCGCACTGAAGAGACAGGAGGACAAGACAGGGGACCCCTCAACGAGAACCAGAGTTCAATGAGGGCTAAACTCCTGCTATTCGCGCAAAGCTCCCTGGAGGAGGAAGGGGTGTGGAGGAGTGGGGAGG
The DNA here is from genome assembly GCA_036785325.1 of Urophycis tenuis. Classification (NCBI taxonomy): domain Eukaryota; kingdom Metazoa; phylum Chordata; class Actinopteri; order Gadiformes; family Phycidae; genus Urophycis; species Urophycis tenuis. Next base: position 1,902,216 of record JAXIVH010000015.1, on the reverse strand, counting down.
AGGAAGGAGGAGGAAGAGCTGTATGGCCTGGAGAGGGAGACACAGATGCAGAGGAAGGGAGGAGAGCTCAGAGGCCCTTTCTAACTCTCTCTTTGCACACGCATACACACTCTCTCACTCACACACACACACACACACACACACACACACACACACACACACACACACACACACACACACACACACACACACACACACACACACGGGCACACTTGTTCATGTTCCTCTGCCTGGGGCTCAGTGAGAACTAGCAGGCCTTTGTAGCGCATCCAGATCAAACAGCTCCATTATTTATCCCATCGCACGGTGCTGGGGGATTTCCACGGCAAATTGTAAATAAACAATGGAGCCTCCTTAGGTGTGGCGGTGGCACTGCAGAGGGAGGAGAGAGAGAGAGAGCTGGTGGGGCCAAGAAAGAGAGGGAGAGGGTTTGGCATGGGCACAGGCTGGTTCAGTAGGTATCTCTCCATCAGCATGTGAGCCAACATTTAAAAAGGAAAGGTAGCACAAGCCAAGGCGGGCGATGATCAGAGCGAACGAGCGTGTGTTTCAAAACTACGCCGAATCACCGTTCAAACACAGGCAACTCGGCTCGATGAGAGATTTAAAAAAAACAATCACAAGTTCAAAGAGAAAACAAGGTTTTTGCAGAACTGCTGATTTGTGAACATGGGTGTTTGGCCACGGCAGCCGGTCGGAGCGCGTAGGCCTCGTCAGTAACCAGTAATCCTCCGCTCCTTTTCAAGCCTAACTTTCACATCGGTGCGAGGTCGGGGGGCTGGAATAAATTGCACCTCTAAGCAAACCCACCCACCTCCATCCCTGCCAGCCCCCTGCCAGCCCCCTGCCCGGTGCCTGCTGAGATCACAGGCTCCCCTTTTCTTTTTTCTTCTTGGAATTAATATTAAAATTCATGCCAGCAATAGCGAGCCTTCTTGTTTTTTACTCCTTGACATCTTTACTGCTCAGACATACTAGGGGAATGGCTGTGGTCAGGAGATGCTCCTTGCTAGCCTAGATTAAAGCTATGTACCTTCTCAATCAGCTTTCTTTATGCTTAGTTACAAACTGCTCTGATTATTTCATTACTGGCCTGGGCATACACATATTATGACATAGTGACTAAGGGCTCAGAGAGGTGACTAAGGGTTCAGAGAGGTAACTAAGGGTTCAGAGAGGTAACTAAGGGTTCAGAGAGGTAACTAAGGGTTCAGACAGGTAACTAAGGGTTCAGACAGGTAACTAAGGGTTCAGAGAGGTGACTAAGGGTTCAGAGGGGTAACTAAGGGTTAAGAGAGATGATTAAGGGTTCAGAGAGGTAACTAAGGGTTCAGAGAGGTGACTAAGGGTTCAGAGAGGTGACTAAGGGTTCAGAGAGGTAACTAAGGGTTCAGAGAGGTAACTAAGGGTTCAGAGGGGTAACTAAGGGTTCAGAGAGGTAACTAAGGGTTCAGAGAGGTAACTAAGGGTTCAGAGACGTAACTAAGGGTTCAGCGAGGTGACTAAGGATTCAGAGAGGCGGTCGATACTCTACTGTCACTTTAGCGTTGCAGGGCAGGTCTTTATTCAAATGTGATCGTTCACCGTAAAAAAAAAGCCTCCTCCGGGCTATCTATAACAACTTTATGGCCATTGGAGAGTAGCACCTCTTAAATTTAAGTACCCATTGCAGTTCAGTGGGAAAGATGTTTTTAAATACAGTCAATAATGTCTACATTTTTAATGAGCCTTATAATTTTGAACACAGTGGTGAACCCTCTCAGATATGAAGTAGCCTGAGGCAGAGGGAGCGTGTCAAACCGGCTCACCTGATGTGGATGTAAACGTCCGGACACCCCAGATACAGCTGCATGGTAACTGTAGGATATTGCTCTGAGAAATGTTTTCATATTCTTTGTGGAAACTAATATATAAGCAATACAATAAAGCAACAAACATTTCAACAAAACTTCTCTGAAAGTAATCTACAGTTTGAGGTTTTATTTTATGTGGATGTGCTTTTGACGAGAAATACGAGTCCAAATAACATCTTCCCACAAAAACAAAAAAGGTTATTCTGTTTAAGTGTCCTTTACCTTACCACATGGCCAACTGTGCCATTTGTCCTGCTGATAAAACTGTCATAACTGAGAAAGATATTCGACCTCTATGGTGACTGGTAGCATAAATTAGCCTTGCGCTAATATTGCAATTTTATTTTCTCTTGCTTGGAATCAAGGTTTTGACGTTTCTCTTAAAACCAGAGTGTTCTGTAAACACAAGAGGCCTTTTTTATCAAACGTTTGACTGATAACAATGTTGAGGCAAAGCTTCATTCTCAACACCAAAACCGTTGTGTGTGTGTGTGTGTGTTGGTGTGCACAATGTGCGTGTGTGGTTGAGCAGTCGTCAGTATTGGTTTGGCATATCTATGCATCTTGCGCGGCCCTGTTTCATGTGCGTGACTGTACAGTGTCACGCCCTGGGAGCTATTGTATCGCCCTTCATTCCTCTGCTGCTTCAGCCGTCACACTCCCCCACCGTGCTGCTATCCTCCAGAGGAGGGGAGGCAGAGTGAGGAAGGCGCCCTGCGCGCTGGCTGTCGTCGCCCGTGTGACAGGTTTAAATGTACAGTAAGAGATGGAGTTTACTCCTTTATTATTTTGTAGTTTTCTAACAAGCCGCACCAAGCTAAACGATGCTGAACGTCGGCGCCACGGAATCAAAAATGGTGATCAAGACGAGTTTGATGTGCTGCGAATGCCGCAGGATCCACGGCGGCGTCTTCAGAAAAGCCGTGTTTTCAGCACCTGACACACACCATCTTAAAGCAACGTAATGACGGCTGGGGAAGCAGCACCCACAAAGCAGCACACTTGGCACATGGAGGGCGGCGTAGAGCCGTTGACACAGGAAGGGGCGAGATGTGTCAAAACAAACATTCCCAGCACACTCTCTCTCTTTCTCTCTCGCTCATTCGCTCTCTCTCTCTCTCTCTCTCTCTCTCTCTCTCTCTCTCATCTCTCTCTCTCTCTCTCTCTCTGTCTCTCTCTCTCTCTCTTCTCTCTCTCTCTCTCTCTCTCTCTCTATCTCTCTCTCTCTCTCGTGCTCTCTCCCTCTTTATCTTCCCTGCTCCACTCTCTCTCACATGGTTTCTCTGTGTTGCTACTCTCTCCCTCTACTCCTGTCCTCATCTCCTCCTCTCCCCTGACTGCCCCTGGTGTCTCAGCACTCGTGTCTCAAACCAGTTTCTCTTTGTGTGAGTTGTAAGACATCATCTGTTTCACTAATAAAATAATGAATCCATCTTATTTGACTGCTTGCTTAACACATTAGATGAAAATATCGTATCGTAACAATAGACATTTGGCCGATGATTGAGCAATCCTCAAGGTTTGCATAGCCAAGAAATTGGATTTTAAATCATGGTGCAGCCTTTATGGGACCAAACGACTTCCTTATCAGAGTTGTAATTACATAAATCTTTTAGGCCATGTTCCCGGTTTTGTGGTAATTTGATGAGGTACACCATGTTATAATTGAATATTCAAATTAGAAGTAGGTGTCAATATGGCCCTCCTCGCTGGAATGAGGATTAATTGTTGTCAAAACTTCCAGGCACTCCTCTTGATTAGGAATGCACTTGCCATGTTTTTGTGTTTCAAGAATTAGTCTTGTAATTGATTTGCCATATGTTACCCTCACCCAGTGCTGCTAAAATTGTATTTAGGAATCAACACATTTGGATTGAGACAGTTTTTTGTTTCTGCCAGATGGGCACTGCAACCCTACGGAGGTTGCACAAAGAAGTTGTTTTAGTTTACATCACTTCTCCCAATTCAGCACTTTCAATTCAACCATCATGCTAGTTTTAGCCATTTAGGTTACAATGTATGGAATATAATACAAATTGTATATATGTTTATTTTACACCAGTGTACTTCAAGTATATACAACTTCAAGTTGAATTATATCTAATACACTTGAAACAGCAGTAGGTTGACCAAGGTGCTGAAGAAACATTAAAGACCACCAGGGCACACACAGATAGGTTTAATATATCAACACCTAGAATATTCCTATCCAATATGGTCTTTGACTCTAGTTCATCTAGTTCACAACTAGGCTTACCATTTGCTCCCAGGAATGGAAAGCACCTTTCTGCGAGGTCTCCATTGGATCAGGCAGCCCTTTCCACAAGATTGATGCCAGCCTTTTAAAAATGCACCGTTGGCCTGCGCTTAACATGGCCAAGTGCCAATGCAAATGAGGAGAGGGAGAAGTCGACCTATTCATCGCAAATAAATCTGAGTTTGAGACTCGGGCTCATAAATACCACAAGCTGTCCGCCAGCGTGTTTTATGGCTCTTGATGGAAGTTGTTACATTTCTTCACCTA